>OV725078.1:100815371-100912047 GCA_928085145.1 Nezara viridula | reverse complement strand
CCATCTGATTCTGTAGGCATCTTCGTTTCTCCAGTCATCTTAGAATCCCGTAGGGGTCACCAATTGTCGAGGTATTGTACAGAGGCTAACAGTTACCAGAAGGCCTTGACAGAGCGTAGCTAAATTTAAGGGTAAGATGACTAGGTGGATGTAGGAATATGAATAAAATGATGACCTTAAGTGTCAGGCGGATCAGCACCCGAACCACTCTTGGTCTGCGGTGTAAGGGATCAATCTTAACACTCAGCCACGATGGCAACCACAACCAGAGGGATCAATCTCCGGGCTTGTGGGAGGAAGAAACACTAACGGAGGGATCAATCTCCAGAATTAGTATATAGGAATACAAGCAGACGGATCAGCGTCCAAACTTGCATGGAGAGAGAATAGGAAAAAGGTTGTGGGTAATTCATAATGAAAAAGGCAATGTGAGATAGTAATAGGAAGGGTATATAAATCACTTACTGATAACCCTGAAGCTATAAGGAATAGGAGATCATTCTTTCATGCGAAAGATGGCTAACAGAGTCGTACCCGATTATTCGGGTCTTATTATTCTATCAGTTGATTTATATACCTCTATCTTTATTTCGTAAAATGAACACATTTTTACAATACATGTTTTACAATGAAAGAAATATACATTTAAAAATTTATTTATACAAAAATTAAAATATAAAAATAATCTCATGATTTGAGAGTCTTGTGATGGAGCAGTCTCGAAGCGGGCGTGTGAACTACGTGCAGGGCCAGTACAGGACTCCGTGCAGAGCCGCTTCATGACTCCGTTCTCAGATGACGGAGTCATAATGAAGTTGTTCAAGTGAAGTTCTCTTGATGGTGGTCGACTTCGTCACCGAATCTTATCCTTGGTTCTATGAGCAGTCCTGATCTTGTTCTATATTTTTCCTTGTTTCCTCTATTGCCAGCTGTGTTTTTTAATATTGGTTTGAGTTGAATATCAGGTGAGACAGGTAAGTAGGCAGGTTTAATTCTGTCCAGTGAGATGTTTGCAGTCCGTCCTGGTAGCTAGTACCAGAGGACATTTGACGCCATCTTCGTTGACGAATACGTGTTCACAAGTTTCTAGGTCTTCGTGGATTTTACAGTTGAAGTCTTACTGTGAGCTGGCCGTAGCTTGGAAATAATGCCCTTCAGTTCCTGCAATTTAGGAAGGAGGATGTTATGGTCAAATGTGTCAAACGCTTTGGAAAAATCTAGAAGGACGAGTATAGTAAGGTTTTGGTGTTCAATGGAGTATTGGAGGTCATAGGTTGTTTTGAGGAGAGCGGATTGCGTTGACTAGCCAGGTCGAAAACTAGATTGGTATATGTTAATAAGGGAATGTTCCTCTAGGAAGTTGGAGAGTTGATTTTGGACAAGGCGTTCTAACGGCTTTTAAAGGTCGAATAGGATAGCAATAGGACGGAAATCGTGCACTGAGGTCGGATTGGAAATTTTATTCAAAGATCTGACTAGGGCAGTTTACCAGGAGGATGGGGATATGGAGTTTTGCAATGAACAGTTGTATATTTGGTAAAGAACAGGAATAAAGACAGGAAGGCTGAATTTTATTAGTTTTACTGGGATATTATCAGGACCATAATCATTAGTGTGAGATTTTAGGATAGTAGAAAGTAATTCATCGTAGGTCACATGAAAGAAAAGGAAGTCTTCAGGATTGTAATGATGATGTTTAATATCGAAAGTAGCAGAATAATTGCGAGTGAAGGATAAGAAATGGTCATTGAAATCATCTTCTTTTTTTTTAGGAAATTTCTTTTTTGAGATATATTACAATCTGTCACATTCAAGGACAATAGTAATAGTGATAAAGAGTAGCTCATTCATACTATGCACAATAAATAAAAATAATAAACAGCAATATAATAATAATAAAAGTAAATGTATATAAACTAATAACTGGATTATTTGTTTATTGATAAATATTACAATCTGTCTCAATAAAGGACATTTATAATAGTGTTCTGAAAGCACATTCACACCATATTTACAAATTCAAAAAAAAAAAGAAGAAAATAAATAAGCTAATTTCAAATAATATAAAGCTATAAAAGAGCAAAATAAAATATCATAGTGAAGGAAGAAAATATAAATAATAGTAATAATAGAATACAAATAAATGAATAAAATAGAATTAAAATTATCTTTTGTAAAAAAACAACCCGGAAATATTTAACGTAAAGCGTCTTTTATATTCAATAGTCCGTTTTGAAGAGCCCAGACAAAGACCTATAGTAGTGCAATGCACTAACTGTCAAAATTTGGGACACACAAAAGCCAACTGCCATCATCAGGCCAGATGCGTCAAATGTGCTGGGGCACATCCGTCTGATATTTGCCAGAAACCTAGGCAAGAGGCTACTATATGTGCACTTTGTGGCGAGGGACACCAAGCGAGCTACAGAGGTTGCATAGTTTATAAAAATCTTCTGAAACTGAGATTACATAATATGGTGTTGCAAAGCCTTAGCCTTGATCATAAAAGTGGCACTGAGGCCCCCGCAATCGATGATAGAACAAATTTCTCAGAACTGCCATCGTCACCTTCTCAAGTCATCCAGCCTCAACCATCCATCTCCACAGCTAAGGACTATCCTCAACAGAGTTCGAGAAATTTATATCTCCAAACTACCATCAAGAACCAGCAGCCTCGACGACAGGCGCCTCAGGCTTCCAAATCCAAGCCTAAAACTGCTAAACCTCAGCCTCAACCTCCTCGTCCGCAAATCCCTCTTTACCATCTACCCTTAAGGGTCAAACTCCTGCCAGAGCATCCACACCCAGTTCCATCCGTTCCTAATCCCAATGTAAACCTCCCATCACAAGCCCAACAGAATATAGATCCAACTCCTCGTATCCCACGTCGGGCACATCCCCCTTCCAGCAATCCTAGTCGCACAAATTACCCATCACATCCTCCTGACCTAAATCCACTTCACAGCCAAAAACCTTCCGACATCAATTCTGTCCTTTCAACATTCCTGATAGATCTTCAAGAGACTATCAAACCGCTTATTACCCTCCTCACCAGACTCCTTTCCGAAATCCCGTTTAACTTCCCCCGATGAATACAAAGCCCCTAGCTATCCTTTTATGGAACGCCAATGGACTACTCAACCACCGAGACGAACTAGACTTATTTCTCCATGACAATCTCATTGACATTGCCTTTCTGACGGAAACTCACTTCACTCAACGGACACATTTCTAAATACATGAATACATCACTTACAGATCTGACCACCCAGATAACACTTCCCACGCTGGTTCCTGCATCCTTATCCATAAATCTTTATCCCACTCCCTTATTCCTTCCACTCCAACTGATACCATTCAATCAACTTCTACAGTCCTTTCAACTCGCCCTTTCCATCTCACATTCTCAGCTGTATACTGTCCTCCTGGTAATTCCATCTCCTATAACCTCCTTGAATCTTTATTCCAATCCCTCGGATCGCGCTTTATCGTTGGAGGAGACTACAATGCTAAACACCAACGATGGGGTTGTCGAACATCCAACTCCCGCGGTAACACCCTTTCACGTATCTCATCTTCCAGCAGTTATTCAATCCTCTCGCCCATGAGTCCTACTTATTGGCCGACATCACTCAAAAAACGTCCCGATATCCTGGATATATTTATCACCTCCCAGATTTCCTTCTCACAAGCCTTAATCAAATCACTCGATGACCTTTCTTCAGACCATAGTCCAGTGCTGCTTTCACTACATTCAAGCTATGCTCCTAAACCATCATCTCCTAAATTGATTACAGGACGAGCAAACTGGGACAAATTTTGTGATGACTTGGAAAACAAACTAGACTTGAAAATTCCGCTTAAGACAAAAGAAGACATTAATGGGGCCATAGAAAAACTTACAACATCAATAACAGACAGTATAAACAGTAACACTTTTAACAATTTACAAAAGACTAACTTGCCACAGCATATTCGTATCTTATTAAAGGAAAAACGCAGAGCAAGATAGAAGTGGCATAGAACTAGATATCCAACAGATAAAACTCATTATACCCAACTGACTAACAAACTAAAATCAGAAATTAGAAAATACAAAATTCAAAATTTACTAAATTTTACTGAAAAACTGACACCAACCGACAAATCACTGTGGACGACGACTAAACGGCTCCTGAAATTTAAAGACTTTAATCATCCACTCAATAAATCAAAACTGGAGGATTAAAATAAATTCCAATAAATCCCATCAAATTACCTTCACCGTTCGTCGTAAACCCATGACTTCCAGGTTTGGTGGAGCCCCATAGCTCAACTCCGTAAGTCCAAATAGGTCTTATTATAGTCATGTATATGAGTCGTTTGTAATTCATTGGAAGTTTAGAGCGTTTGTCCAGTAAGTGTTGGAGTAGTCGGATACGCCGGGCGGTTTCTAGTCGTTTCAGTCTGGTATGAGGATTCCAAGTTAGACGTTTGTCCAAGTGAAGTCCAAGGTATCGGATTTGTTCAACAGGGATAAGTGGGGTATTACTAAAGGATACTGTGGGACATGAGGTCATAGGTTTATGTCGAAGGATAAAGGTGATTTGATGGGTTTTATTCGAATTTATTTTAATCCTCCAGTTTTAACACCATTCTTCAAGGCTTTTTTTCAAATTAAGTATCGTTATATGTATATGGAAAAAAAAAAAATCTTTCGGGCTGAAGCCCCCCCTCCCAAAATTAAATCCTGGATCCACTAGTGATTAACACCATTAAAATTGTAAAAAGTATATATTTATTATATCGACGGTAGGCAATAAAAACGTAGTTACTTAATCTGCTTTTATAAACTACACAACATTCTTTGCTTTTATAAACTACAGAATGACTAAGTCCAATTTCAATATTTTTGATTAATGTCATTTCAGTCATATTTTTAGTTGAAAAAGTTATCTATGCAGACAGTGAGTAAGTTGGTTCCGGAAGTGGTTATTGTAGTGTTGAAATATAGAACTGAGAATAAAGGAATAAATTTATGTACTTATTTCTTATGAAGTATGTTCTTAGGAAAGGTACATTATTAAATATCTGTACAAAAAATATTTTTTTGGTCTCAACAATTAAAAAAGTATATTTTAAATTTATCAAAATTTTCGCCTCTTCAGGGAAAAAAACTAGAGACCATATCTTTCCTCCTAATTGTCCGATTTTAACAATTTTTTTTTTTTTTAGGAAATTCCATAAACTTTTAAAAAACTATACAATATCCACTAAAAGTGTATAATTTTTGAGTTATTCGGAATTTAATTTTACTATCCTCTCGTAGGTTCTTTTCGTTGAAGTATGTTATATAGATAAATTTAATGGGTAACGAGAAAATGACTTCAGCGAAGTTTCATTGAAATCGGTACATTCGTTTAGGCGCTACAGTCTATAGCAACGCAATCTCCTTTATTAACTTATCAAATTCTTTAAAAAGTTATATGTAGCATTTTTTTGGAACTCTGAATAATGCGAAATGGTTAACTTTTTAAAATAAACCATATTAAAGGTACTTTAGAGGAAGATATATATGAACATTGGGCATTTAAGCCCTGTAAAGTGACATCAACGGGGATAAGACCTCAATGATATTAATGTCCTTTATTGAGACAGATTGTAATATTTATCAATAAACAAATAATCCAGTTATTAGTTTATATACATTTACTTTTATTATTATTTTTTTAAATTTATTTATTTATTTTATTTTAATGAAATTTAAAACTGTATTACATAGAAAATACAATAAGTAAATGTGACATTGGTAACATGACATGTACAACATGAAGAGAAACTACCCATTGGTAGAACTCAAATTAAAGTTCTATATTAGAAGGTCCCGAGGCCATCTTCTTTTCAGACGCCTCGGAGGGTTATCAGGGATCGAGGAGGAAGCAAGATTTGAAACGAGAGGATTCGGATGGTTCTGCACTTTGTTATGGAAGGATAGGCATCTGGATTGGGCCAAATCGGAAACATGGAACATTAAGGTCTTTATGGATGATTTTATTTGTGACAAAGTAAGGAGCGTTGAGGATTTTATGAAGGATTTTGGATTGCAAGGATTGGATACGAGAGGAATTCGATGGTTTAGTGGAGCCCCAAAGCTCAATTCCGTAAGTCCAAATAGGTCTTATTATTGTCATATATATGAGTCGTTTGTAATTGATTGAAAGCTTAGAGCGTTTGTCTAGTAAGTGCTGCAGTAGTCGAAAACGTCGGCGTTTCAGCGTTTCAGTCTGGTATGGGGATTCCAAGTTAGACGTTTGTTCAGGTGGAGTCCTAGGTAACGGATTTGTTCAACAGGAATAAGTGAGGAATTGTCAAAGGATACTGGACGACAGGAAGTCATAGGTTTACGACGAAGGGTGAAGGTAATTTGATGGATTTATTGAATTTATTTTAATTCTTCAGTTTTGACACCATTCTTCAAGGTTTGTATGTGTGATTGAAGGGTTTGGGATGCAACTGATGGGTCGTCATTAACTGATAATATACATGTGTCATCGGCATATGTGGTGATGATAGTGTTGGGATGGGTTGGGATGTCAGCTGTATAGACTGTGTAAAGGATAGGACCTAGGATACTACCTTGAGGTACACCTGCAGACTGAAAAGCGTGTATAGATAGACATTGTGGTGATTTACATTAAAGTATCTATCAATAAGGTAGGAACTGATAATGAGGAAGTATGTACATGGTAGGAATTTTCGGAGTTGGTACAGCAGTTCCGGGTGCCAAACTATATCAAACGCCTGTTCAACATCGAGAAAGACTCTTGTGCAGTACATTCCGCGCCCCAATGCAGAGGATACTACGTCTACCACACGATAGTATTGCTCTGTAGTGGAATGGGAGGAGAGGAATCCAAATTGGTGATCTGGGATTATGTGAATAGAATTTAGGATGGGGTACAGGCGTTTTAAGATTAGTTTTTCCAGGAAGTTCTCCAGATGCGATAGATTTTATTAGTCGACGCGTACTTCAGCTCTTAAAAATATTCATTTTTCGTTAGAAAAATAGTGTTACTTTTAATTAAAACAGTGTCAAGACGTCAGTTAATCACCTAGACCAAAACATGAACTAATTCTACTGTAAGCACAGTTGTTATTTATTGTGTACTGTTGTGACCAGTGAATAGAAGTTAAGGTAGATAACTTCCTTATCTCGCCATAGTGCCATGTAGTTAGATATCAACAGGTCAGTTGGGCTGCTGCTCCTCAGCGGTGCAGTTGCTCTAGGCCTGCACGCCGTTTATTAATTGAAGGTCAAGTTCAAGCAGACGATCTTTTTTTTTGTTTATTTATTATTATTATTATTTTTTTTTTATATATGATCCTTCATTTATGCGATATTTTCATCAGGTCATGTCGTCTAAAAATGCACCTAAGCGGTGTCGATCTGTCGGATCCACACCACGCTCGTCTCCTGAGAAACAAAAAAGTCGTCGAGCGAAAAGAATGACGCCACCTGCGACTCCAGCTACCCCGGTAACAACAGAAGTCATTCAATCTCAGCCTGGTACTTCTCAAGATACCGAATCACCTTTTTTTACTCCTAATCCTTTTGAAATTCTTCAAAATGAAAAAGAGTCTATGGAATCTGCACCCATTCCTAAAGATCCTCGACCTCCTCCGATTTTTGTTAAAAATATAAAAAACTTTTCGTTATTGTGCATACAGCTAAATAAAATAACAATTGCCGGGAGCTACACCTGCTTAAGTCGTACTAGCGATACTAAAATATCCCCAAGCACAGCTGATGCTTATCGACAAATAGTTAAATATCTGACCGATACAAAGGCAGATTTTCACACATACCAGCTCAGGCAAGAGCGCTCTCTGAGAGTAGTGATCCGTAACTTACACCCCTCTACACCAGTTGAAGCGATACAAGACGAACTTACGGCTATGGGATTTAAAATAAGACAGGTCACCAATGTAATGAAGGACAACAGAGATGACTCAGGGGAAAATAGAAAGATTCCATTACCTCTATTTTTTGTTGACTTGGAACGCTCTGCAGGAGTAGATAAAATATATGAAATTAAAAGATTGTATTACACAAGTGTTAAGGTTGAAAAACCTTACACTAAGAGAGAAATTGTCCAGTGCCACAACTGTCAGGCATATGGCCACACCAAGGCTTACTGCCATCATATACCAAGATGCGTGAAATGCGGACAGACACACAAGTCTGGCGAATGCACAAAATTGAAATCAGAACCCGCAGTATGTGCTCTATGTCTGGAAGGACATCCTGCCAACTACAAAGGGTGTGAGATCTACAGAAATATGAAAAACCAATTCTACAAGTCTCGAAACAAAGAAGAAACATCCCAACCCGGAAGAGGACCTGCTAAAAAAGTGGACCCTAAAGTTTCCTTCTCTCAGTTACTTGGGGTAGAAACCAGACTGATAAATGTGAGGCCCTGCCGCAACAGCGACCCCAATTCCAACGTCAACATCCTGTCCCTCCTAATGAACAAAACCCTCATCAACATCAAATTCCTCATATTCCTCCTCCATCACATGCCACAGATCTTACCAGTCTGTTGGCATCTTTCCTTACTGACTTCAAATCCCTTGTTACCCCACTGATATCACTCCTCACAAATCTTGTATCTCATCTCATTCCTCCTTTAAAAAATCCTTAAATGAATCCCATCAAACCCTTATCCATTCTCCTTTGGAATGCGAATGGTGTTAGAAACCACACTGACGAACTAACAGCTCTACTACTAGACAAGAACGTTGACGTAGCCCTCATTACTGAAACTCGACTGACCAAAAAACAGAGTTTAAAAATCCCACAGTACTTAACATATCGTACTGACCACCCTGACGGTAGGGCACATGCCGGTACTGCTGTCCTTGTACACCAATCTCTCTCGCATCACCTACTCCCAACACCAAGCCACGATTTCCTACAATCCACTGCTATCATAATCAAAACCTTCTCCTTTCCTATTACCGTTGCATCAGCGTATTGCCCTCCTAACCAATCCATCTCCAATGCCCAATTTAGTTCCCTCCTCAATTCCTTAGGACATCATTTCATCCTGGGTGCAGACTTAAACTCAAAGCATCAACAGTGGGGATCAAGAACCACGAACTCTCGTGGTAGAACATTGCTGTCTGCACTCAATTCCCAACGTTTCTGCCTCCTTCCTCCTAACTCACCTACCTACTGGCCCACTGATCCTAACCGCAATCCTGATATCCTTGATTTCTTCATCCACAGTGGTTTAGGTCCCCTCAATCATTCTCTTACCCGTCTTGATGACCTTTCCTCAGACCACAGTCCTCTAATACTCCAAGTATCACTAGCTCCTATTCCTAAACCCTCCCCACCATCCTTCATCAGAGGTCCAGTCAACTGGAAACTCTTTCAGCAAATCCTTTCCGATCAAATTGACCTCAGAATAACCCTGAAAACCGCAGAAGACCTTGACAATGCCGTACATTCCTTTACCACCATGATTCAACAAGCAGTCTGGACTGCTTCCTCCCCAAATCACTCCCCGAAAATCCTTAAAAAAAATAACTTACCCCAACATCTCCTTGACCTAATCCATATCAAACGCCGTGCCAGATCATTATGGCAACGCACCAGACATCCAGCTGATCGCCGTTCCTATAATTATTACTGTAAGCAACTGAAGCAGGAATTATCCTACTTCAGATCCCAATCCTTTAACTCCTACCTTACATCTCTTTCCACTCATGATAATTCCCTTTGGAATATCACCAAAAAAATCCTAAAATCCCACCATGTCTCCCATCCCCTCCGACGAAGTGATGGCTCCTGGGCGGCGTCAGATGAAGACAAAGCTGAGGAATTCGCCAAACACCTCTCCTGCACATTCACTCCTCATCCGGAATCCCATCCTACCCACACTGCAATAGTAGAAGAATTCCTCTCTTCACCCATCCCACTCTCCTTACCACCAAAAGCAGTTAATCCTTCTGAGGTCAAACATCATTTACAAAAACTATCTCCCGTAAATCTCCTGGATACGACCTTCTAATCCCGCATATCCTTCGGCAACTTCCATCCAAAGCAATCATATTCCTCACTTATATATACAATTGTATCCTACGAACTACCCACTTTCCTCTCTTATGGAAACATTCTGTCATCATCCTTTTTCTGAAACCAAGTAAACCTTCTAATAACACAACTTCCTATAGACCAATAAGCCTACTTCCCATCCTATCAAAAATCTTTGAAAAGATTCTACTGAAACGTATCCTACCCATTATAGAATTCCAAAACCTTCCTACCCACCAATTCGGATTTCGTTCCCAACATTCCACTGTCCAACAAGGCCTCCGAGTTGTTGACCATATATCCTCAGCCCTAGAAAGCAAGCAATATTGCTCGGGTGCATTTCTGGACATTGCGCAAGCATTTGACCGGGTATGGCACACCGGATTGCTCTTCAAGCTTAAAACCTATCTACCTCAGTCCTTATATCTGGTACTTTGATCCTATCTCTCTACCGCTCCTTTCAAGTCCGCTGTGGAACTGATTTTTCCAAGTGTTATTCAATTCAGGCAGGAGTTCCTCAAGGGAGCGTCTTGGGTCCTATCCTTTATATTCTATTTACCGCTGATATTCCTACTCATCCTGAAACTCTCCTGGCAACATTCGCTGATGACACGGCCATCCTATCTTCTAATTCAGATCCCGAAACAGCATCCTTTAACCTACAAAGTCACCTCTCTCTTATTGAACACTGGTGTAATAAGTGGCGCATCCAAGTAAATGAATCTAAATCCAAACACACCACTTTCACCCTTCGGCGCAAGTCGTGTCCACCAGTTTATTTCAACTCCATACCACTTCCCCTCTCCGACACAGTTCGGTACCTTGGCTTCCTTTTAGACAAAAGACTAACATGGAACCCACATACCAGACTTAAAAGACAACAGCTTAACCGACGATATGGCCAACTATATAGACTACTCAATAAAAAATCTCAACTTTCAGTTGAGAACAAACTATTAATCTACAAGACAATCCTGAAACCTATCTGGACCTACGGACTCGAACTGTGGGGGACAGCAAAACTTTCCAACATCAAACGCATTCAATCCTTCCAGTCTAAAGTTCTCCGAACAATAGTCGATGCTCCCTTTTATGTAACCAATAAAACCCTACACAATGACCTTAGTATCCCATTTGTACTTGACCTAATCCCAGACAAATTTTCCAAATTTCACCAGAATCTCACTCATCATCCTAATCCTGTAGCACAGTCTCTATCTACCTCCAGTCATCCCTACAATCCTCCTCGGAGGTTAAAACGGCAGTGGCCCGCGACCTTTTGTAAAAATGTATATATTGGAGTACTGGCACTGGCCAGATTCTTCACTCATGTCCTGAGCGTCTGTTGCTCTAGTGCCCTCCATCAGCCTCCACTGGCTTACTATACCAGTGACGCGGCTGGGAGAGAAGCACTGGGATCTTCTGGAGTCCTGCTTTGGCTTCCACAGTTGGGGGACAAAGCTTGATTCGGAGTCCCCTGGGCCAATGTAAATATTGTACATATGTGTGAATGTATTTTATTTTGTATTATTCGGCTAATCTGTTATTTTACTTATCTTATATATTTCTTTATCTTTATATATATATATATATATATATATATATATATATATATATATATATATATATATATATACACTGACAGGAAAAAAAATCCACCCACTTGATTTTTTCATGTTTTCATCTAAAAATATTTCTGCCACTTGTAAAAAAGTTGTATTTGTATATAATACATGGTATTTGTAGATAATACTTAGTATTTATGGAATTTTATAATCTTTTTTACCTTTAATAATCAAAATGTGATTGGGTAAGAAAGATTAGAGAAAAAAAAATTGAAAAACGAACCATTATTATTCTAAAATAAATTAATTACATCATCGTTTAGTAGCGCGTGTTTCCTCCTCTTGCCTTCACTACTTCTTGAAGACGCCTCGGCATACTTTCCACCAGTCGGGAAATGTCCCTTTGCTGGAGGATAGCCCATTCCTCCCGAAGAGCCCTTTCAAGGTCCTGCAGTGTATCAGGAAGTGTTGCACGCGCTCTTATTCGTCTTCCGAGGTTATCCCATAAATGCTCAATGGGGTTCAAATCTGGAGAACGTGCTGGCCAGGCTAAAACCTCAATATTGTTCTGTTGAAGGAACGTCTGCACTATGCGGGCGACATGTGGGCGTGCATTATCGTGCATACAATAGAACGATCGCCGATTTCGTTGAGAAGAGGCAACACATGAAGTTCCAAAATCACATCTACATTGCGTGGACGTCAAAGGCCCTCCACGAACAACAACCTATACTGTGCGGCGCTCCATTGAAATCCTAGCCCACACCATTAAGATGAAAAAATCAAGTGGTGGGAATTTTTTGCCTGACAGTGTATATATATACATATATATATATATATATATATATATATATATATATATATATGTGTGTGTGTGTGTGTGTCTGTGTGTGTGTGTGTGTGTGTGTCTGTGTGTGTGTGTGTGTCTGTGTGTCTGTGTATTTTTTTCCCTTTCTTATGTACTTATTGTGTGAATAAATACTATAGCCCTAGTACCAATGCCCTTCAGTGTGGCAGACTGTATTAATACGCAATAAAAAAAAAAAAATAATAAAACAGTTTTTGCAGGATTTTCCAATGATGGGTAAAAGAGAGATAGGACGGTATGACGATAGGTATTCTGGTGGCTTCATGGGATTGTAAATCATTTTAACAATAGATATTTTCTAAGGATCAGGAAAATATGTGGATCGGAGTACAGCATTATATATGAAAGTAATGAATATGATGGCTTTTCGAGAAAGAAATTTTAAGATCTGGGATGTTATTAGGTCATGTCCGAAGCTTTGCAGGAGGGTAATCTGTGAATAATGTTGGATATTTCTGGGGATGAAATGGTTTAGGTGGACAACTCACGTTTGAGAGGAGTATCCATTTCTGATTCAATACATTCGACGTGGTTGGATGAAGGATATCAGGATGTGGGTTGAAAGTTTGGAAGAGATGTTGACCGAATATTTTGGATTTTTCTTAGTCGGATTTAGACCAGGTTTGGGATTCAGTAAGAAGTGGGTGATTAAAGTCTTTAAACATCAGAAGTTTTTTGGTTGTTGTCAATAGCGATTTGTCAGTCGTATTGTAAGATTTTCAGTTAGGTTAAGTAATTTTTGAATTTTATATTTTCTGATTTTAGTTTGTTAGTCAATTCGGTATAGTACGTTTTGTCTGAAGCATGCCTAGTCCTGTGCCACTTCAATCTTGTTCTGCGTTTATCCCTTAATAAGATTCGAATATGTTGTGACAAGTTAATATGTCTTGAATTATTACTTTTATTAACAAATGTGTTATTATTTATACTCTTGTTATAGATGTAATAAGGTTTTCTATGGCTTTATCAATATCTTGTTTTGTCTTAACCGGAATTTTTAAGTCCATTTTATCTTCCAGATCATCACGAAATTTGTCCCAGTCTACTTGTCCTCTAATCAGTTTAGGAGGTGAAGGTTTAGGAGCAAAGTTTGAATGTAGTAAAAGCAGAACTGGACTATGATCTGATGAAAGGTAGTGTAGAGATTTGATAATAGCTTGGGAGGAGGAAATCTGGGAGGTGGTAAATATATCAAGAATATCGGGAGGTTTTTTCAGAGATGTTGGCCAATATGTAGGATTCATGGGCGAGAGGATTGAATAACTGTTGGAAGAAGAGACACATGATAAGATGTTAGCGAGGGAGTTGATTGTTGAAGACCCCATTGTTGGTGTTTAGCATTGTAATCTCCTCCAGCAATAAAGCGCGCTCCAAGGGATTGAAATAAGAATTCAAGTAGGCTATAAGAGATGGAATTACCAGGAGGACAGAATACAGCTGAAAGTGTTAGATAGAAAGGGCGAGTTAAAAGAATTACAGAAGTTGATTGAATGGCATCAGTTGGAATAGAAGGGATAAGGGAATGAAGTAAAGATTTATGTATAAGGATGCAAGAGCCGGCGTGGGAAGTGTTGTCTGGGGGGTCAGATCTATAAGTGATGTAGTCACGTGTGTAGAAATGTGTCCGTTGAGTGAAGTGAGTTTTTGTCAGAAGGGCAATGTCAATATAATTGTTATGGGGAAATATGTCTGGTTCGTCCCGATGGTTTTGTAGTCCATTAGCGTTCCATAAGAAGATAGCTAGGTGCTTTGTATTCATCGGAAGTTAAACGGGATTTCGGAAAGGAGTCTTGTGAGAAGGGTTATAAGCGGGTTGATAGTCTGTTGAAGGTGTATCAGAAATGACGATAGGATAGTGTTGATGTCGAATGATGTTTGAATGGGAAGTGGATTTGGGTCAGAAGGTTGTGATGGGTAATTTATGCGACTAGGATTGTTGGGTGGGGGATGGGCCCGACGTGGGGTACGAGGAGTAGGATATAAATTCTGTTGGTCTTGTGACGGGAGGTTCATCGTGGGAGTAGGAACGAGTGGAGCTGGGTGTGGATGCTCTGGCGGAAGTTTGACTCTTAAGGGTAGCTGATGAGGAGGGATTTGCTGACGAGGATGTTGAGGTTGAGTATTAGAGGTTTTGGGCTTGGATTGGGACGTTTGAGGCGCCTGACGTTGAGGCTGCTTCTTAATGATGGAAGGCTGACATTGAGAATTTCTTGAATTCTGACGATTATAATCCTTAAGTGTAGAGATGGATGGCGATGGAAGGTAAAGTCGGCAAAGCTGGGAAAGTTTCCTGATTTTCAATTTCAGCTGCCTCAGGACAAGTGGGGCCCCAAGACACTCCCATGTCTCTCACCACTACGCTGAGTTAAAGTGGCTTTTCCCCTCCTTCCGAAGACAATATTTCCTAGGTACGTTCCTCTACCAAATCATCAACAACCATCGTCCTTCTTACGCCTACAACCTTCTCCAGTTCAAATCCTCAGTCCATTCCCTGTCCACAAGATCTCGACCTTCTAACCTTTACATGCCTTCTCACAGATCTGCCTCATTCCAAAACTCCTTTATTGCTCGCTCTGTCAATTTCTGGAATTCCCTCCCTATCAAAATTCGACATTCCCCATCCATATCCACATTCAAAACCCTCCTATTCCAATTCCTATCCCAAAAACAGTCAGATAGTTGCTAACCATTCGACAACATACATTTATTTCATGCCATTCATTGTCAAATATCAATGCTAAATGATAATGTATTTATATATTAATCAGGCACTTTATATTGTCAGATTCAGCTTTCTGTTTTCTCAACAGAAACACAAAGCTGATTTTAATAAAGAATTTGATATATTTTTATTTTTTAATTCTTTATTGTTTTCTTAAAAGTGTATACTGGTCTATCAGTGCAAATAGCTTTAAGTGTCTTGTCATAGTGTTAATTGTTTTGTATATAGTTTCGTTTGTTTTGTATATAGAATGTTTACCTTATATTTTCTTTACATTATTTCTTTTTTTCGATTGATTTTATTTTGGCCAGATGTAATCTTTTAATTTTGTTCTATTTTGTTATTCTCAAGGGACTGTGTCCCAGAATAAAGTTATTTTCTATCTATCTATCTATCTATATGAGTATTATATAAATTGTTAAATTACTTAGCCTTAATGTTAAACAGGTTCTTATATTGAGGTGCTGATAGTAATGAAATTTGAATTAACTAATAATTTCTTAATAGTCTTGCATTCTACTGCATTTGTATTCATTGTAATATTATCAATTTTTCATGTTGTAATGACAAATTTAAAAAACAATGAAGTTTATTGAATAAGTATGTTAAGGGATTTAAAATAGCTCTACAGTGTAATCTGTTAGCGTCCAGCTATCCTATTTATAGGCAAGACAAGGTACAAGTCTCTAAAGATTCACTTCACAAATAATATTTCTTTCACAACGTCAGAACATGTCTCTGCACTAGACCTGGGCACTCTTGAAATAATTTATTTCTGAAATAATTCAGATGGTTATTCTACGAATGAATTACTTCCGGAATAATGGATATTTCTGAAATAATATTCCTAACTGTCAATGAAATAATCTCGATGAAATAACTGCTGAATTTATTTCTGAAATAATTATTTCAATATTTTAACATTCTTTGGAATAAAGTAAATTATTTCGAAATAGTTATTTCAGAATTATTTATTTCATAATTATCATTTTCATAATATTATTGCAAAAATAACATTGTTCTGAAATAATATAAAAAATGTATTAATGTGCACCATGTTTTCAGGGTATCTTTTTATGAAAATAGTGTCGAATTTGAGTTTGCACCCCCTCCCCCGCCCCCCACCCACCAGCCTCGAATTATTGTAAATTTTCGGATTCAATCAATAACAGGGTCGACTATTATGTTTTCGGGGATAGCTTATTATGAAAATACGGTCGAATTTCAGATTGCTCCACTCCCTCCCCCCCCCCCCTCTCAATAAACTTTTAGTACCCTTTCGAATTTAATCGATATCAGGGTCGACTATTATGTTTTCGGGGTAGCTTATTATGAAAATACGGTAGAATTTGATGTTGCGCTTCCCCCCACCCTCCAGCATCGACTTTTTGTAACTTTCCGGATTTAATCGATATCAGGGTCGACTATTATGTTTTCTGGGTAGCTTATTATGAAAATACGGTCGAATTTGAGATTGCGCCGCTCCCTCCCCTCACCCAATCGACTTTTAGTACCCTTTCGGATTTAATCGATATCAGGGTCGAGTATTATTTTTTCGGGGTAGCTTATTATGAAAATACGGTAGAATTTGAGATTGCTCCACTCCCTTCCCTCCCCCCCCCCTCAATAGACTTTTAGTAACCTTTCGAATTTAATCGATATCAGGGTCGACTATTATGTTTTCTGGGTTGCTTATTATGAAAATACGGTAGAATTTGATGTTGCGCTTCCTCCCACCCTCCAGCATCGACTTTTTGTAACTTTCCGGATTTAATCGATATCAGGGTCGACTATTATGTTTTCTGGGTAGCTTATTATGAAAATACAGTCTGATTTAAAATAGAGTGCCTTCCTCCTCCCCCCCCCTCCCATCGACTTTTAGTAACCTTTCGGATTTGTTCGATATCAGGGTCGACTATTATATTACCGAGGTAGCTTAATATGAAAATATTATCGATTTTGCGATAGCGCCCCCCTTCCCTCGACTTGTAACTTTTCGGATTTTTATATTTATATCGGGTCGACTTTTATGTTTTCAGGGCACTTTTTATAAAAATTTTGTCAGATCTGAGATTGAAAAATTACAAAAAGTCGATATTGGAAGATAGGAGGGGGGGGGGCGAAATCTTAAATTCAACCATATTTTCATAGTAAGCTACCCTGAAAACATAATAGTCGACTTATATCCGAAAGGTTACTAAAAGTCGATGATGGGGAGGAGGAAGGCACTCTATTTTAAATCAGACTGTATTTTCATAATAAGCTACCCAGAAAACATAATAGTCGACCCTGATATCGATTAAATCCGGAAAGTTACAAAAAGTCGATGCTGGAGGGTGGGAGGAAGCGCAACATCAAATTCTACCGTATTTTCATAATAAGCAACCCAGAAAACATAATAGTCGACCCTGATATCGATTAAATTCGAAAGGTTACTAAAAGTCTATTGAGGGGGGGGGAGGGAAGGGAGTGGAGCAATCTCAAATTCTACCGTATTTTCATAATAAGCTACCCCGAAAAAATAATACTCGACCATGATATCGATTAAATCCGAAAGGGTACTAAAAGTCGATTGGGTGAGGGGAGGGAGCGGCGCAATCTCAAATTCGACCGTATTTTCATAATAAGCTACCCAGAAAACATAATAGTCGACCCTGATATCGATTAAATCCGGAAAGTTACAAAAAGTCGATGCTGGAGGGTGGGGGGAAGCGCAACATCAAATTCTACCGTATTTTCATAATAAGCTACCCCGAAAACATAATAGTCGACCCTGATATCGATTAAATTCGAAAGGGTACTAAAAGTTTATTGAGAGGGGGGGGGGGAGGGAGTGGAGCAATCTGAAATTCGACCGTATTTTCATAATAAGCTATCCCCGAAAACATAATAGTCGACCCTGTTATTGATTGAATCCGAAAATTTACAATAATTCGAGGCTGGTGGGTGGGGGGCGGGGGAGGGGGTGCAAACTCAAATTCGACACTATTTTCATAAAAAGATACCCTGAAAACATGGTGCACATTAATACATTTTTTATATTATTTCAGAACAATGTTATTTTTGCAATAATATTATGAAAATGATAATTATGAAATAAATAATTCTGAAATAACTATTTCGAAATAATTTACTTTATTCCAAAGAATGTTAAAATATTGAAATAATTATTTCAGAAATAAATTCAGCAGTTATTTCATCGAGATTATTTCATTGACAGTTAGGAATATTATTTCAGAAATATCCATTATTCCGGAAGTAATTCATTCGTAGAATAACCATCTGAATTATTTCAGAAATAAATTATTTCAAGAGTGCCCAGGTCTAGTGCAGAGACATGTTCTGACGTTGTGAAAGAAATATTATTTGTGAAGTGAATCTTTAGAGACTTGTACCTTGTCTTGCCTATAAATAGGATAGCTGGACGCTAACAGATTACACTGTAGAGCTATTTTAAATCCCTTAACATACTTATTCAATAAACTTCATTGTTTTTTAAATTTGTCATTACAACATGAAAAATTGATAATATTACAATGAATACAAATGCAGTAGAATGCAAGACTATTAAGAAATTATTAGTTAATTCAAATTTCATTACTATCAGCACCTCAATATAAGAACCTGTTTAACATTAAGGCTAAGTAATTTAACAATTTATATAATACTCATATAGATAGATAGATAGAAAGAAAATAACTTTATTCTGGGACACAGTCCCTTGAGAATAACAAAATAGAACAAAATTAAAAGATTACATCTGGCCAAAATAAAATCAATCGAAAAAAAGAAATAATGTAAAGAAAATATAAGGTAAACATTCTATATACAAAACAAACGAAACTATATACAAAACAATTAACACTATGACAAGACACTTAAAGCTATTTGCACTGATAGACCAGTATACACTTTTAAGAAAACAATAAAGAATTAAAAAATAAAAATATATCAAATTCTTTATTAAAATCAGCTTTGTGTTTCTGTTGAGAAAACAGAAAGCTGAATCTGACAATATAACGTGCCTGATTAATATATAAATACATTATCATTTAGCATTGATATTTGACAATGAATGGCATGAAATAAATGTATGTTGTCGAATGATTAGCAACTATCTGACTGTTTTTGGGATAGGAATTGGAATAGGAGGGTTTTGAATGTGGATATGGATGGAGAATGTCGAATTTCGATAGGGAGGGAATTCCAGAAATTGACAGAGCGAGCAATAAAGGAGTTTTGGAATGAGGCAGATCTGTGAGAAGGCATGTAAAGGTTAGAAGGTCGAGATCTTGTGGACAGGGAATGGACTGAGGATTTGAACTGGAGAAGGTTGTAGGCGTAAGAAGGACGATGGTTGTTGATGATTTGGTAGAGGAACGTACCTAGGAAATATTGTCTTCGGAAGGAGGGGAAAAGCCACTTTAACTCAGCGTAGTGGTGAGAGACATGGGAGTGTCTTGGGGCCCCACTTGTCCTGAGGCAGCTGAAATTGAAAATCAGGAAACTTTCCCAGCTTTGCCGACTTTACCTTCCATCGCCATCCATCTCTACACTTAAGGATTATAATCGTCAGAATTCAAGAAATTCTCAATGTCAGCCTTCCATCATTAAGAAGCAGCCTCAACGTCAGGCGCCTCAAACGTCCCAATCCAAGCCCAAAACCTCTAATACTCAACCTCAACATCCTCGTCAGCAAATCCCTCCTCATCAGCTACCCTTAAGAGTCAAACTTCCGCCAGAGCATCCACACCCAGCTCCACTCGTTCCTACTCCCACGATGAACCTCCCGTCACAAGACCAACAGAATTTATATCCTACTCCTCGTACCCCACGTCGGGCCCATCCCCCACCCAACAATCCTAGTCGCATAAATTACCCATCACAACCTTCTGACCCAAATCCACTTCCCATTCAAACATCATTCGACATCAACACTATCCTATCGTCATTTCTGATACACCTTCAACAGACTATCAACCCGCTTATAACCCTTCTCACAAGACTCCTTTCCGAAATCCCGTTTAACTTCCGATGAATACAAAGCACCTAGCTATCTTCTTATGGAACGCTAATGGACTACAAAACCATCGAGACGAACCAGACATATTTCCCCATAACAATTATATTGACATTGCCCTTCTGACAAAAACTCACTTCACTCAACGGACACATTTCTACACACGTGACTACATCACTTATAGATCTGACCCCCCAGACAACACTTCCCACGCCGGCTCTTGCATCCTTATACATAAATCTTTACTTCATTCCCTTATCCCTTCTATTCCAACTGATGCCATTCAATCAACTTCTGTAATTCTTTTAACTCGCCCTTTCTATCTAACACTTTCAGCTGTATTCTGTCCTCCTGGTAATTCCATCTCTTATAGCCTACTTGAATTCTTATTTCAATCCCTTGGAGCGCGCTTTATTGCTGGAGGAGATTACAATGCTAAACACCAACAATGGGGTCTTCAACAATCAACTCCCTCGCTAACATCTTATCATGTGTCTCTTCTTCCAACAGTTATTCAATCCTCTCGCCCATGAATCCTACATATTGGCCAACATCTCTGAAAAAACCTCCCGATATTCTTGATATATTTACCACCTCCCAGATTTCCTCCTCCCAAGCTATTATCAAATCTCTACACTACCTTTCATCAGATCATAGTCCAGTTCTGCTTTTACTACATTCAAACTTTGCTCCTAAACCTTCACCTCCTAAACTGATTAGAGGACAAGTAGACTGGGACAAATTTCGTGATGATCTGGAAGATAAAATGGACTTAAAAATTCCGGTTAAGACAAAACAAGATATTGATAAAGCCATAGAAAACCTTATTACATCTATAACAAGAGTATAAATAATAACACATTTGTTAATAAAAGTAATAATTCAAGACATATTAACTTGTCACAACATATTCGAATCTTATTAAGGGATAAACGCAGAACAAGATTGAAGTGGCACAGGACTAGGCATGCTTCAGACAAAACGTACTATACCGAATTGACTAACAAACTAAAATCAGAAAATATAAAATTCAAAAATTACTTAACCTAACTGAAAATCTTACAATACGACTGACAAATCGCTATTGACAACAACCAAAAAACTTCTGATGTTTAAAGACTTTAATCACCCATTTCTTACTGAATCCCAAACCTGGTCCAAATCCGACGAAGAAAAAGCCAAAATATTTAGTCAACATCTCTTCCTCTTCTCCTTATTTTCATTATAAGCTACCCCGAAAAAATAATAGTCGTCCCTGATATCAATTAAATCCGAAAGGTTACTAAAAGTCGTTTGGGGAGGAGGTGAAAAGGGGGAAGTAGGGACGCAATCTCAAATTCAACCGTATTTTCATAATAAGCGCCCCCGAAAACATAATAGTTGATCCGGATATTGGTTATATCTGAACTGTCGATCAGAATGATTATTTTACAACATTATTCCTGAAATATTCATTTAAGAAATAATTATATACTTATTCCTAAAATAATTTATTTCAGAATAATTATATCCTTATTCCTGAAATAATTTATTCCAGAAATAATCATTTCGGATATAATGGCAAGGTTATTTCATGAAATAAATTATTTCGGAAATAACTATCGAGGTTTATTTAAGGATTTATTCCGGGATTATTTTTCAAATAAATTCTGCCCAGTTCTACTCTGCACAGCTAGCACCAGAGTTGTTTCAGTTATATACCCTTAGTATAAATTTGTTTTTTATGGTTGATTCATTCAGCTCTACATTTTGAAGTATTATATAAAAATGCATATATTATTTTTTTTAGGAATAATTCTTTGAAGGGTAAGTAAAAATAAGTTTATATTTTATAAAGTAGATAAGCTTGTGTAAAGTAGTAACATTTCTTATATTCAACTTTTTCTCCTTACATTTTTAAGCAAAAAAAAAAATAAAATGAAATATTTAACACACTAGAGAAAACATTTAGAATTCTATTTTGTTCTTAAATTAAAGCTTGTATAATCAATTTATCCTCTCCTCAGGTACTTATGAGCTCACTGAGCAAGATTGTTGTAAGAAACCTGATAAAATCATGTGATAGAAATCATACAGGAAGTTATGTAGAAATTCTCGGAAATGAGCTACAAAGTTTTCAAATTAAGGGATGTAAGTACACCCCTTAGTACTTTATATTACTGGAAAATAATCTGTAAAACATACTGAAGCTCATATATATTTAAATTTAGACAATAGGGAAAGTATTATTGAAATGCAATACAAAGCAAAGGTATAGGTAATAGTAATAAATAAAAAAAAAACAATGTTTAACAATTTTAATAAAATATTAATCTAAAGTAAAACAAAATATTAATCCAATTTTGGTACGTTTGGTGGAAAAGGGCCGTCGTTAAGATCTAATCTTCAAAATAGAAGATTTTGGCTTTTTAAAAAGTTTCTTTCTTCTTTTGGTTATGAGACACAGTTGAGAGAGTAGCGCAGGGATTTCTTGGAGTACGGCTTTTCTCTCTATAGTTAAAGGGACAAGCCTGGGGCTTGGGGTTCCCTACCCGATTGTATATAGGTATGATTGAATTGTTATGTTTTTAATTTACTTATCTTAGGTTATTTTATTTTTTTATTGTAAATAGTTGTTTGATTATTATTTTACTTTCGATAATTTTATGTTTTCTTTACATATGGTGTGAATATTTATTTCCAAGAAATCTCTGTGCTACTCTCTCAACCGCGTCTAGTAACCGAAAGAAGGAATAAACTTTTTAAAAAGTCAAAATTTTCTATTTTGAAGAATAAATCTTGACGATGGCCCTTCTCCACCAAACGTACCAAAATTGGATTAATATTTTGTTTTATTTTAGATTAATATTTTTTAAAATTGTTAAACATTGTTTTTTTTTTTATTTATTACTATTAGCTCTATACCTTTGCTTTATATTGCATTTCAATAATACTTTCCCTATTGCCTAAATTTAAATATATATGAGCTTCAGTATGTTTTACTGATTATTTTCCAGTAATATAAAGTACATCCCTTAATTGGAAAACTATGTAGCTCATTTCCGAGAATTTCTACATCACTTCCTGTATGATTTCTATACATGATTTTTTCAGGTTTCTTACAACAATCTTGCTCAGTGAGCTCATAAGTACCTGAAGAGAGGGTAAATTGATTATATTAACTTTAATTTAATAACAAAATAGAACTCTAAATGTTTTCTCTAGAGTGTTAAATATTTCATAGTAATATAAGAAATGTTACTACTTTACACAAGCATATATACTTTACAAAAAATAAACTTATTTTTACTTACCCTTCAAAGAATTATTCCTAGAAAAAATAATATATGAATTTATATAATACTTCAAAATGTAGAGCTTAATGAATCAACCATAAAACACAAATTTATACTAAGAGTATGTAACTAAAACAACGCTGGTGTGAGATGTGTAGAGACATGTTCCGACATGGTGAAAGAAATATTATTTGTGAAGTGAATCTTTAGAGAATTGTACATGGTTTAGCCTATAAATAAAAGCATTCAGGGTGCTTCGAAACTTGGCACAGACAAGGATCCAGCGTGCGAAAGCTTCCTACTTCCATGAAACCCTTTCCTCAGCTCCTGATATCAAATCGAAATGGCTACTGCTTCGTAAACTTTCTATTTGTAATCCTTCCAGATCCCCTACCGCAGCCTTTCCTGTATCCTCCGATGATTTAAACTCTTATTTTATATCTGTCGCTAATACCTCTTCTCTACCTTCCTCTTCCGGCTTTTCTCCAGAGATATCCTTTAACGACAATAACTTTTATTTTTCCGATATTTCTCCCACAGACCTGTTAACCGTGGTAATAAAATTCCACACCAATTCCATAGGGCCAGACGGCATCCCTGTCAAATTAATAAAAATATGTCTCCCTGAAATTCTTCCAGCTCTCCTTTTTATCTACAATTTCTCCCTTCAGAATTCAGTATTCCCTACCTCTTGGGAAAAAAGCCATTGTTCTTCCTTTAAATAAAAAGCCTTATCCATCCTCACCAGAAGATTTCCGTCCAATTTCAATTCTTTCTAACCTCTCAAAAGACTGGTGCAATCCCAAGTCTCCAAGTTCCTCGAAAAGTCCAACCAATTTGATCCTCTCCAATCTGGTTTCCGTCCCGGCTATTCCACACAATCTGCCTTAATTAAAATTACCAACGACATTCAATCTGCAATAGATGATAGAAAATTAACTGTCCTTATACTCCTCGACTTCTCCAAAGCCTTCAATTCCATCAACCATTCCATCTTCTTCAACAAACTAAAATCATTATCTTTCTCCAATAGTTCCATCTCTTGGTTCCAATCTTTTCTCTCCCAACGCACCCAAGCAGTCTCCATACCCAATCAACCACTATCTGCCTACCTTCCTTTATCCTTCGGAGTTGCCCAGGGTTCAAGAATATCTCCTCTCCTTTTCAGCTCCTACATTACGACCTTCATAATTCAATTCTCCATTGTTCCCACCACCTTTATGCAGATGATTCACAGATCTACCTATCCTTTTCTCCCTCTAAGTTATTGGTAGCATTTGCCAAGATTCAAGAAGACCTTGATCGAATCAGTGCCTGGGCAAATGTAAATGGATTGAAGTTAAATGCTGCCACAACTCAGGCCATTCTCATGTTCCAAGACCCTGACTCATTAGATCGCATACTGACTTTCCCATATTACACCTTAATGACCAACCAATTTCCTTCTACTCCTATGTTAAAAATTTAGGATTTTTCATAGATCAAACCCTCTCCTGGAACTACCATATTTCTCACATTTCCCGTAGGAAAATTTCTACCCTTAAACTATTTCATCGCTTAAGCCATCTCCTACCTCAACATACCCGTAGACTCCTAATTTCCTCTCTCATCTTCCCCCACTTTGACTACAGCTGTGTGGTGTATGATGGCCTCTCGGTGGAGCTCCGTGATAGACTGAAAAGATTAATGAATAGCTACGTAAGATTTGTTATCGGTGCCCCGAGGTACTCCCATGTCTCTCACCACTACACTGAGTTAAGGTGGCTCTTACCCTCCTTTAGAAGACAATATTTTCTAGGTATGTTCCTCTATCAAATCATTAACAACCATCCTCCTTCATACGCCTACAACCTTCTCCATTTCAAGTCCTCAGTCCATTCCCTTTCAACAAGATCTCGACCTTCTGACCTCTACATATCTTCGCACAGATCTGCCTCATTTCAGAATTCCTTTATAGCTCGCGCTGTCAATTTCTGGAATTCTCTACCTATCAAAATTCGGCATTCCCCCTCCATATCCACATTCAAATCCCTCCTATTCCAATTCCTATTTCAAAAACAGTCAGATACTTGCTAAACTTTCGATATTATACATTTCTAGTCATCATCAAACGATAGTGCTATTCTATACTGGGAACTTCACTAGGGATATTACTTAATGCCACTGACCGCATCTATTGTTTGTTTTTTATTTTTATTTTTATTATTAATTTTTATTGGCATATAATTAAATCTGTACCTCTATCATTTGACAATGATGAGTCTACATATTAGTCATTATTTAAAGACACTGATATTTTAAATTGTCAGCTTTGTCTTTTCTTTGTTAGCAGAAACACACCTCATTTTAAAGAACACAATGTATTTTTTATTATTTTATTTTTCAAAAGAGTATAATTATAATTTTTCCTACTGTACATAGTCTTAAGTGTTTTGTATATAGATTTTTTTTTTTTTTTTTTTTTTTTTTATAAAGCTTGTTTAACTAATATTTTCTTTAATTTCTCTTTTTTATTATTGTTTTATTTTGGCCAGATGTAGTATTTTAATTATGTTCTACTTTTTTATTCTAAAGGGACTTTGTCCCTTATTAACTTATATAAAGTTATTTTCTATTTATATTTATATTTCTAAATCGGAAACTGGGTGCTAACATATTAATTTATGTACAGAGATATGTATTTTTTATGTACACATTCCTATTGTATGGGGACTTCCCTGATCGCAATAAAAGTATATTCTACTCTATTCTATTCTACTGGAAAATAATCCATAAAACATGCAGAATCTCATAGATATTTAAGTTTAGACAATAGGTAAACTATTATTGAAATGCAATATAAAGCAAAGTTATAGGTAATGGTAATAAAAAAATAAATAAACATTTTTTTATATTTGTATTGTAATTTAAAACAAAAAACTATTCTAATCGTGGAATCTTTGGAGGTGAAGGGCCGTTATCAATATCTGAATCATAGCTGATGAAGGTTTTCACAATCTTTGCTTTATCTTCTTTAGTTCGGGTTTGAAAACACATACCTTCATGAATCCTACTGCTTAACGATTCATTGACCTGAAATATTCCATAAAAACAATTACATAATTTGCATCAAGTGTTAAATTTTTTAAATATAAATATATTGACATAACTAGAATATCTATTTTTTTTTATGGGTAACAAAGACATATAGTTATCCATGTTCATTCATAATGATGTAGAGATGGTTGACCTTGATATAATATGAGAAGGTGTTGGTCGGGGGTGCTGTCAAATAAATATTAAATTTTTAAAAAATAGTATTTTTTAATTGTTACACCGACGTTTATTATTTCTTTATCAGACAACTGTTTCTTATTTAATATCTACTTATAATTCATTTATATTATTTTTACCATGTACCTTTTATATTTTGTAGGTATTGTAGCCCTGATGAAGACCTGCATGGTGGGTCAAAACGTCGGCGTAACAATTAAAAATACTATTTTTTAAATATTTGGTATTTATTTGACCGCACCCCTCCTCCCCCCTACCAACTCCTTCTCATGTTCATTCATCTACAAAATGTTTATTTGGTTGTCCTTCAGTTCTTAGACAGATTATCCAGTACTCAATGCTCTAGGTGAGAACTTTTCTTAACTTATTTGGAATCATCCATTAGGTTTTTTTTTTAATAGTAAACTTTATCTTAAATTTTTAAAATTATTATATCTTTAATTAGTTAATTTTTAGTGTTTCCCTTGTATCTAGTCTTGAAGATGGTTAGTTAAACCACAATGATGGCCGTCATAAACAAAACTTTGACTGCTCAGATCATTAACTGTTAACACCAAAGTTTCACAATGAGCTATGAGGGTTCCCAAAAATAGAAAGTATGATGAGTTGTAAAGAAATCAGTTCTATCAGTATTTTATCACAACTAAGCTTTTTTCTTCATTTTGTTTACTTTTTGTGATTTACATTTCTTAAATTATTAAGTGCTACTTCACCATGAGCACAGAAAAGCATGATATTAGAAATAATTGGTAGTAGTGAATATCAGACAAGTTTAAACTTTTTTTCAATATTTACATCAGTAAAATATTTCTCTGTAAACACACCATGGTTACGCAACCACTACTGCTTGTTTAGTTAATTTTGCAGATACTTGTTATACACATATCTCTTAAGGCAGGGAAAAGAGTGTATTAATTAACACTAAACTGAATTATCAATTTCATAAAATTTATGAGAGAGGATGAAGGGAAAATTTATAAATATAACTCTTATCTCCGAGCTCGCACCCACAGAAGATAAAAGCGAGGAAGAAAAGGATGAGTTCTACAATAAATTAGCTAGGATCTTTGATTTAACCACTTAGGATTACATCAAATATGTGGCAGGAAAATTTAAACTGCACAATAAAACAAATGAAAATGGGCACCGATTGGCTGAATTTGCGGCATTGAAAGACCTCAAAATTAAGAGCACAAGTTTTCAGCTCAGAAATATAAATCTTGGCTCATGGAAAGCACCTGGAGGAAGTGTGAACCAAATTGATCACGTACTAACCTCCGCAAGACAAGCATCCAACATAATTTAAGTCAGAGCATGCAGAAAACCAAACTGTGATAGTGATCACTTTCTAGTGAGAGCTTTGTTTAGGCACAGGATTGCAAATACTAAAAAAGGCAGCAGAATAGAAAGGAAAGAATGGAATGTGGAAAAACTCAGGTGTGATGAAGCACGGAAGAGTTTTTAGGAAGAGGTGACAGATAAACTGCAACAATGTGATATAAAGCATGACGTTGAAAATGAGTGGTCTGCTATAAGATAAATAGTGCAAGGAGCAGCAGAACAAGTTTTGGGAGAGACAAGTAGTAGGGTGAATTCAGAATGGTTTGATGAAGAATGTGCAATTGCAATTGAACAGAAGAATGCCGATAGGATGAAGATGCTTCAGCGGGATACCAGAAATAACAGAGATAGATATATGGTTAGTAGGAAGAAAACAAATAAGATTTGTAGAAGGAAAACGAGGGAATAGCCGAGTAAAAGGATCGAACATATGGAAGAAATGCGAGAAAATAGGGAGGAAAGAAAATTGTATCAAGCAGTTAGAAAAATGAGAAACGGTTTTAGGCGTACTGTTGGAAGAGGGTGATGAATGACCCATATAAAAGTGATGAATAGATGGTCAAAGTATTTTAGAGAGATAGTAAATGACAGCGACATTGAAAATGACAATGAGAACATCAATGATGCCTGTGAGCCGGATACAAAATTTGATCCTGATATTGAACTGACTTCATTTAAAGATTTTGAGGACGCAATAGAAGGATTAAGTAATAACAGAGCTCCTGGAGAGGACAGTATATTGGCAGAAATTATTAAGTGTAGTGGACATTTTTTTCTGACAGATTATATAATCTGATGCTGAGGGTATCACTTGATGAGGAAATATCTAAAGAATGGTGGTCAGGTTTAATTTTTCCAATATTCAAAAAAGATGATAAAATGGTATGTGAAAACTACCAG
Source organism: Nezara viridula (assembly GCA_928085145.1). Classification (NCBI taxonomy): domain Eukaryota; kingdom Metazoa; phylum Arthropoda; class Insecta; order Hemiptera; family Pentatomidae; genus Nezara; species Nezara viridula. The sequence continues at coordinate 100,883,005 of OV725078.1, read as the reverse complement.
GGAATAACCCTTTTAAATGTTGTATATATAATTTTATAAACAAAGCAAAGCAGCAATAGTTGAGATTCTATCGATATTGGTTGTAGAATGTAAGAAGGTTGGATTAATATTGAATGACACAAAAACAAGTTTATAGTAGTCTCGACCACAGATTCAAGAAGGAGCCAGAAGGTTTTGTTTTCCAGGAATACTTTTTTGAAGCAGTGGAGAGTTTCATGTATCTTGGGGCACAAGTCAATAACAAAAACTTGATTAGCCCAGAAATAAGAGGAAGAATCATAGCACGCAACTTAGCATGCTAAAGCTTTTTAAATCGACACTCCTATCCAGAATAAAAAACATCAAAGTGTACAAATCCTTGGTTCGGCCAGTTGTGTATTATGGAGCAAAAGCCTGGATGCTGAAATTAACTGACCAGAAATCACTAAGGATTTATGAAAGAAAAATCATGAGACGAATTTTTGGTCCACCATTCATACAAGAAGAATGGAGGATAAGGATAAATTAGGAACTGGATGAACTGTTGAAGTATTAGGATATTATACGCTTTATTAAAGATGAAAGAATTAGTTGCCTAGGACATGTGGAAAGACAGCCAGATGAAAAAGCAACAAAGAGGATACTTAGGGAGGAATTTCCCAGAAAAAAAAAGAAGACAACCAAGAAAATGTTGAAAAGGTACCATAGAAGAGTATTTAAAGAGAATGGAAGTGATAAATTGGAGGATAGGCATGAAGGACAAAGGATTGGAAAAAGATAGTGAAGGAGGCCAAGGTCCACTTCGGACTGTAGAACCCGTCAGTAAGTAAGTGTAAAATATATATGTGAGACGTAGGCTTGGATATAATATTTAAGGCATTATAATCATTTCAGGAACAAAAAATAAAATAAAAATCTAACTTCAAAAATGATGTTAACAGTTATTTAAAGTTAACTCTGCAAAATTTAGTGTGCACTTTCTCCACGCTGCTCTATAAAACATGGCATTAAAATGCTCTCTTGATTATCACCATCAACATGATCGTTGGCACTACAGCCCATCTTCAAGTACAGACCACCTCCAACAGCCTACACCAGTCTGCATGGTTCACTCCTTTGATCCTCCAGCTCCAAGTACCCAGAAGAGGCCTCACATCCTCAGATACAGCACCTAACCATATATTTATTTTTCCTTTTTTTAATTTTTGCATATTTTATTTTATTTGTATCTTATATCTTTTCTAGGGGAGGGGGGTAGTTCAGATGGCAGGTAATTATTTATTCTGCTTTTATTAACTATAGATGGGCTGGAGTCGGGAGACCCTCCTGGGGCACACCCAGCCTGTGTAAAGTGGTTCTCTTAATTAAATAATTAGTTAAGATGGATGACCTGGTGGTTGAGCGTAACCATGGTCAAATCACCTCCTTGCACAACCGTTGATAAAAAACAATACTGCCTTACATAGTACTGAACGCAAGGCCCTTCATAGGTTGTAGTGGTACAGATTATCTTTTTTATTCATATTTTCTATATTATTTTATTTATAACCCCCTCACCAGACTGAAATGACTAGAAACTGCCCGACGTTTTTGACTACTGCAGCACTTACTAGACAAACGCTCTAAGCTTTCAATAAATTACAAACAACTCATATATATGACAATAATAAGACCTATTTGGACTTACGGAATTGAGCTTTGGGGCTCCACTAAACCATCGAATTCCTCTCGTATCCAATCCTTACAATCCAAAATCCTTAGTAAAATCATCAACGCAACTTGCTTTGTCAAAAATAAAATCATCCATAAATACCTTAATGTTCCATATGTTTCTGATTTGGCCCAATCCAGATACCTATCCTTCCATAACAAACTACAGAACCATCCGAACCCTCTCATTTCAAACCTTGCTTCCTCCTTGATCCCTGATAACCCTCCGAGGCATCTGAAAAGAACATAGCCTCGGGACCTTCTAATATAGAACTTTAATTTGAGTTCTACCAATGGGTAGTTTCTCTTCATGTTGTACATGTCAGGTTACCTATGTCACATTTACTGGTATTTTTCATGTAATACAGTTGTAAATTTCATTAAAAAAAAAAAATATTTTATTTATATATTTTATATAACCACGGCATGATAACTGGAGCAATTTTGGATCAGAGTACTAACACGTGGAGAAGAAATACCAATAAAGAACTGCTTACAGAAACTGATCAATCAATATCCCATGACATGAAGGCACTGAGGTTAAAATGGGCGGGACATGGCATGTAGCTCGTAGCAATTCATCTGGAAGCCTCTATATAACAATGCATGCTTCAATAGAATGTAAAATACCACATGGAAAGCCAAAAAGCAGATGGATAGATAGAATCAACAAAGATGCAATAGAGCTGCAGTACGGATAAATAGAAAGAAATAGCACAAGACAGGCAGAGATGGAGCAGGCTTGTTATGGCAAAAGATCTACATGGTCTGTAATGCCAAAAGAAAAAAAAATAATAATAATAATTTAAAAACTTAAAACCATTTATTAAGTTAGATTCTTGCCTAAATAATAATAGATTTTAGCAGTCAACATTTGATCATTGTGCATATGTAGGAAATATGAATAGAACAGTGATGATCATAACTGTTTGGGTCTAAGACCTCATTTTCTCTATTGATAAATTGCAGAAAAATGCTTTAAAAAATCAGTTGAAAGATAATTATAAAATGACTGATATTAGTGACACCAAATAAGTTGTAGGGTTCCAAGTTATTCGGACAGGCAAAATTATAAGCTATGATTATGTCAACCAATTTATATTGAACAGCTTTTATCCTGCTTCATTACGAATGGATGCAACCCTATCAGCACATGTTTTTGCCCTAAATCACATATCATTTAGCCAATATCACACTTAACTACCAGATTTTTCTACCCATTTGATAGAGGCCGAATGAGACCCAATATCATCATAAAATCAATGGATCATTGGCAATTTCGAATACTACAAATGAACCATCTGTATTTATCAAGATATTAAATATTAGTTTGTAAAGGCCAACTCAACTATTATCAGAATACATAATTACAAGTCAAGAAGTAGAGGACATCGCACTTTTGCAATGTTCTGTCATATTATGTAGAAAACATTTCAATATCTACTTACATCTTCTTTTTGTACCGGAGGGAGTTCTTGAAACTCCTCCACGATCATTAGTTCCTCACCCCAACTAAAACTGGAGGAACCCTATAAAATCACGATTCATAAAAATCATATAAAATTATTATTTATTGAATTGATTAATACTTAATTTATTGTAGTAGTTGGGAAAAGTTGAGAATAATAATACAAAATAAAATAAGATTTATAATATTTTCTTTTTTAGAAAATAAGTTATGATAAAAGTTACAATATTTATTTGAATTGGTTTATAATTACCTATTGTAACTTATATTTAGCATGTTGCCAATTTTATTGAAATTTGATTTTAATTATATCACTTTGTTAAATTTCAATGAAACAATAATCGATATGGAATAATGGTAACATTGACTATTTTGAATACTACAAATATTTTTTGTTTGTAATGATGATTTGGCATATTTTTAACAAGAAGGAACAATAGTTATGGTTATTATAATAATATGCCTATAAAATAATGATATTAGTGATAATTGTAATACATGACCAAAAATTAAGTAATTTACATAGGAATTGTTAAGCGCTTGGTATACTAAGACAAGAAGGTATTAAGATGATCATAATCAGTATATACTTTGAAACATTACTACACTTATACTTCAGAAGTGGTTAAATATATGCAACATATATAAGTAAATATTTACTTACTGGTATTCCTTCCTTTGCCATTTTATCTTCAGATATTGTATAGAATATAGAAAATCAAACAAGTATTCTAACCTGATGGAGGAAAATGTTTACATGTGATTATTCATAATAAAAAACATGAGGTTATTGTTGAACATTTTTTCAATGTATTTAAATAGTTTAATTTCTAGTTCGTGCTAAAAATTAGTTAATTAGTTATTATTAGTATAATTTATCTCAAAAGGCTGATAAAATACCTTGTTGATTTTCAATCGGTCACGGTTAGAAGCCAAAGTAGTCTAGGCACCAAAGCCTTTTTCTGCTTGAATCAGTTTACCATGTGTTTTTCAAAAATATATCGACCAACTATTTGAACTCTGATTTAAAAATAATTTTTTTCTTAGATTAAAAAATGGTATAAATAGGTCTGCTACTAATTTTAATTTTTTATTTGTGTTATAAATAATTTATTTAACGGTTCATAAGACCTTTTTGTTTAATCTTTGGAAGGACTGTTCTTCAAGCAGTCGTTCAAACAATTTCTGTAAAACATTAATCAACTAATAGCAATTGCAATGGATATTTAATTGCAATTGCATTAAATGTAAACATATTTAACTGCGATGAACTTCCATAAATTAAAGAAAAACATATTTTTCCTTAAATACATAATTTGTTATACTCGTATCGTTTTTATCTCACTGTCCAGATTCTAGGAAACGAAAAGTTGAGAAACATCATTAAAATTGCTCATTAACATCTTGCCTAGTGTTACCTTAGAGGCGTAGTCCGTGGTACAGACACCTTTTTATCAAATTATTAACATTCACCTAAAACTTTTACTTTCCGAAAGGGCATTCTTACATTAGTAAATGTTATCGAAAATACCATATAGTCCGGAGTTTATCAATAATTAGACTAAATCGGTATTATAATTAACACTGTTTGAAAAACTGAAATAAAATAAAATAAAACTAAGCAAATGAACGCAGTGGTTATATTACCTTTACTCAGTGGCTGCTGGAGTTAGATTCCAGGTAGACCCTAATCCATCCTTGAGATTATTCATTGTAGTAGAAGGGTTATTATCCTTAATTTGCTCATAGTAAAACGTTTAAAATGCTTAAATAAGGCTTTAGATGCTAATTATGCAACATTCTCTTATCTAATAGTTTAATAAGGGAGCGAAATGTTGATCGCGTCCGGTTAGTAAACCACGTGCTCCGTTTAAATCTGGAAGATGAGAAAACAAAACGATCACTACTGTCGCCTATAATAGTCCCAAGCTGCATGAAGAAGACTCACGACTTAAAAAGTCGAAGATTATAGATGTAGGAACTTCATAGGAATTTTACTTTATTTTATTTATTGTACATAGAGTGTAAATGTGATCTGTGAACACTATTATAAATATCCTTGAGACAGATTGTAATATTTGTCAATAAATAAGTTTTGAAAAAAAGATCACATGCTATTTACTTTAGCTACAATTTTCTCTGTTTACAGTAGACTTAAAAGTGAGTACAACCCAATGTTAATACACAACTGCCACGCGCATACTCAACACTTTCACTTTAACTTCTGAACAGACCTATACTGAATTTATTTTGTTTACATCAAACAAAACATACACACGAAGCCTTAATATTCAAACAAATATAACACTGTATCTTCTATATCGTAAATTAATACATTCTGACGACCTATTAATGTTCACGTATCTTTATTTATATGTATCGTTTCTCCTATTTATGTATTATTAGTTATTTTATTTTTGTGTGTATATTTGTGATTATATAATATTGTTTAATCATAATGACTAACGATAGACGTAATTTAAAATTAATAATGTGGAATGCCCAGACACTTAGTCGAAATGGTGTAGAATTCAAGCAATTTCTCATCAAAATCTACCGAAATCAAAGAGGAAGCACAAGTTTAGAAACAAGAGTACTCGGATGGTTACGAAATTTATTATGGAAGGATAGATATCTAGAGTGGGCCAAACCGGAAACATATGGAACATTAAGGTCTTTAGGGATTATTTTATTTGTGACAATGGAAGGAGCATTAAAGATTTTAAGAAGGATTTTGGATTGTAAGGATTGGATACGAGAGGAATTTGATGGTTTAGTGGAGCCCTATAGCTCAATTCCGTAAAAATTTTGTTTCTTATTAAACGTCTCTGCCGTTGGCTATTAGGCCATTCGGCTACTGGCAGCCCAATACAACCCTGCTATGATTCCTTTGTTTGACTTTGTGCCGATCCCATCAGAAGTACTGCGGATATCTAACTGAGAGGTGCAGGTCGTACATCTCCTCCTGTTGGCAAAGAGGGCACATAGGGCTTTCAATCACTCCAATCCTATTTAAATGCCTTTGCAGATAATCGTGCCCTGTTGCCATGCTGAAATTCGCCACCAGCTCCTCTGTTAAACATTCCCATTTGTTAACCGCTGCCTGTCGCTTTTCCCAACTCTTGTTTTCTCCCATGTAAAATTATTTTAAAATCCTTTTAACATATTTGTATGGCACCGGAGGAGTAGTTTGTGGCATTTCCGAGGCGATCCGTGCGAGCTCATCAGCTTTTTCGTTTCCTGGTAGACCGCAATGGCTTGGAACCCATTGGAAAGTCACTCGGATTCCTTTTTTAATTAAATTATTAATCCGATTTCTGACACTTGTGACATCAGGATGGTCCAGGCCATTGCAGATTGACAGTATGGCTGCTTGTGAATCGACAAAGATCACAACTTGGGAATAGATGAGTTCTTTCTCAATTGCAGTCAATGCTGCCGAAATGGCTTTCACTTCTCCATCAAAGTTTGTTTCCCTGCTACCAGCTGGGATGGATAACATAAAATCTTGGCAGTATACTCCTGCTCCTGGATTCCGCATAGCTGTTTGAGCGGAGCCGTCGGTGTATATGTGGAGCCAATTCTGCTCGGAGTAGCGGATATTTATTGTTTCCATTGCATGCGCTTTCAATTCACATTCAGGTGTTTGTTATTTACTCACATGTTTTGTTAGATCTAGCCGTGCCTCTGCAATAAATTTTTGCTGGTCATTACATTCATTAAATGGTCGACTCATGCCTAGATGTATGTGTTTCCTTTCCAATAGTTCTCAAACTTTTACTGTTAGTGGCTTTTGCGTCTTGAGGCGCTGGACAGATGTTTCTTGAGCAGCTCAATACTTTCAATCAAGTCTTTTCATTCTCTCTGTAAGGCAGATAGCTGCCACTTCTCTTCTTGTTTGAAGTGATTTTATTCCCGTTTGTATCTGAAGAGTTGCAATTGATGTGGATTTTGCCGCCTCCGTAATCTGTTTCAAAGCCTTGTTTTGCACCACATCCAAGGCATGCAATGAGTTCTCTGATGCAGTCAATAATATCTCACTACCATATCCCGTTACTGGTCTTATATATGACTTGTATGCCAGGGTTAATAATTCCTCGTGAGCACCTCATCTAATTCCTACCAGTCTTTTAAACAAGCTTAATCTGCCTTCTCCTTGCTCAATTTATTTCTCTAAATGGTTCTTCTAACTAAGTTCGCAGTCGAACTTTATACCCAAGTATGTTGCAGAATCAGTCTGAGACAGCTTCTGATAATTAAATATAATTTCTACTTCGTGTCTTTTAGTCGACAGCTGTCAAAACTTTAATCTAAGAAGCTTTAAAAAAAATTGGGTAACTTTGCTCGCGTCCGTACATTGTACACGTGCCCTCCGGTTATAACTAAATGAGCAATATTGTCCGCGCGAAGACAGTTCAACAACATAGAATTCCGTAAGTCCAAATAGGCCTTATTATAGTCACGTATATGAGTCTTTTGTGATTCATTGGAAGTTTAGAGCGTTTGTCCAGTAAGTGTTGGAGTAGTCGGAAACGCCGGGCGGTTTCTAGTCGTTTCAGTCTCGTATGAGCATACCAAGTGAGACGTTTGTCCAGGTGAAGCCAAAGGTATCGAATTTGTTCAAGAGGAATAAGTGGGGTGTTATCAAAGGATACTATATGACAGGAAGTCATAGGTTTACGACAAATGATAAAGGTAATTTGATGGGATTTATTGGAATTTATTATGATCCTCCATTTTTTATACAATTCTATGAGGTTTGTGATTTGTGTTAGGATGGGTTGGGATATCAGCTGTATAAACTGTGTAAAGGATAGGACCAAGGATACTGCCTTGAGGAAAACCAGCAGATTGAGAAAAGAGGGATGAATAGACATTATTGTGATTTCCTTTGAAGTGTCTATCAGCAAGGTAGGAACTGATGTAGAGAAAGTATACAGGGGGTAGGAATTTACGAAGTTTGTAAAGCAATCCCGGGTGCCAGACTCGATCAAACACCAGTTCAACATCGAGAAAGACTCCAGTGCAATACATTCCGCGCTCTTATGCAGGCATTGCTGGGTGGAGGAATGTGATGTGCGGAATCGAAATTGGTGATCATGTGGTTAGAATCTAGGATAGGATGCAGGCGTTATAAGATGAGCTTTTCCAGGATTTTTTCCATGATGAGTAAAGGAGAGACAGGACTGTAAAAGGAGGGGTATTCTGGTGTCTTTTTGGGTTTATGTATGATTTTGACAGTCGATAGTTTCCAAGGGCCAGGAAAATATGTGGAACGGAGGACGGCGTTATATATGTAGATAAGGAAAATAATGGCTTTTCGAGGAAGTAGTTTAAGGATATGGGATGTGTTTAGGTCATGGCCAGGACCTTTGCGGGAAGGTAATCTGTGAATAACATTGGATATTTCTGAAGGATGAAATGCTTTAGGAGGAGGAGTCATTTGGAGTGGAATATCCAGGTCTGCACCAATACATTGAATATGGTTTGGATTAAAGTTGTCAGGATATGGATTAAAGACTACAATGTTAAACACCACAGATGGGGTTGTCGAACATCCAGCTCCAGCGGTAACGTCCTATCACGTGTCTCATCTTCCAACAGTTATTCATTCCTCTCGCCCATGAATCTTACATATTAGCCAATATCCCTTAAAAAAGGTCCCGATATTCTGGATATATATATATATATATATATATGGGATCTCACAGACCTAATCGATACCAACGCCGTACCAGATTATTATGGAAAGGTACCAAACACCCCATCGATCGCCGCTCCTACAATTATTATTGTAAACTATTAAAGTAAGAATTATCACCTTTCACATCCCAGTCCTTTGATACCTACCTTACTTCTCTCTCTGTTCACGACAATCCCCTCTGGAAAACCACCAAAAAATTCCTAAAATCCCATTATATTTCTCATCCCCGTCGTCGATGCGATGACACCTGGGCAGCGTCTGATGAAGACAAAGCTGAGGAATTCGCCAGACACCACTCCAGTGCATTAACTCCTCATCCAGAATCCCATCCAACCCATACCGCAAAAGTAGAAGAATTCCTCTATTGACCGATTCCACTGTCCATACAAGCTAAAGCAGTTAATCCATCTGAGGTCAAATACCTTTTACGCAATATCACTCCTCGTAAATATCCTGGATACGACCTCCTAACCCCACAGATCCTTCGCCAACTTCCACCAAAAGCAATAATATTCCTTAAATACCTTTATAATTGCATCTTAAAACGACCCACTTTCCTCTCCTATGGAAACATTCCTCCATCATCCTTTTCCTTAAACCAGGCAAACCTGCCAACAATACATCATCCTATAGACCAATTAGCCTTCTCCAAATCCTATCAAAAATTTATGAAAAGAGCCTACTGAAAAGAATCTTACCCATAATATTATCCCATAGAATTCTTACCCATCAATTCGGATTTCGTTCCGAACATTCCACTGTCCAACAAGGACTCCGAGTGGTCGACCATATATCCTCAGCCCTAGAAAAGAAGCAATATTTTCGGGTGCATTTCTGGAAATAGCACAGGCTTTTGACCGTGTATGGTTCCTTTGGAATGCTCTTCAAGCTTAAATTCCATCTACCACAGTCATTATATCTAACACTCCGATCCTACCACTATGACCGCTCCTTTCAAATTCACTGTGGTACTGAATTCTCCGACTGTCATTTAATAGGGGTGGGAGTTTTTATTTATTTATTTTATGTTATTTTATTTTATTTATTGTATATACTTTTTGATTATTATTTATTGTTTTTTTTCTTCTATTTATTTTGTATTTTTTGTACTAATAGTGTAAATGTTATCCTACCTCACTATAACTCATGTCCATGTGACAGATTGTAATACTCAATAAACAAATTAAAAAAAAAAAATTCATTAGTAAATTTTTGAGATTTGGAATGCCGAACTGGTTCTGGATTATTTGTTTATTAAGAGCTCTGTAGTCTCCACATAATCTTAAGCTTCCATCCGCATAGTGGGCTTGACCATGCACTTTTTGAAGGGCGGCAAATATCTTCTTTTATCAGGTTTTGAATCTCCTTCTTTACGTCCTAGTAGATTCCTGGCGGTAGGCGTCGGTATTTTGCCGTCATTGGTTGACCTTTAGTTTTAATATAGTGCTCGACTACTCTGTTTGATGGTTCACGAATTGGTGTGATTTTAATGATGGTTGGAAACTCATTTAACATTTTTGATAAATGTAACCTATGATCAGTAGATACTACTGAATAAACAGGGATTTCTAGTGTTGAAATACTGCCTGGCGCACTGTGTCCTGTATTTTTGTGCAAGAGTAGTTGATTCCTCAGGTCCACTGTAAGATGATTCCAGTATTGAAATTCCGCACCAAGTATGGCCTTGCCCACCTCTGCTAAGATAAAAGTCCAGCGGAGAGGTTTCTTGAAACCTAAGTCTAGATCTATAGATATTTCACCGTAGGTTGCCTATATTGAAGAGCTGTTTGCCGACACGACGGTGAGATCTGAGGGATTTCTGCGTCGTCCCGTAGGGACTGGAAGCAGGGAAATAGATGCACCCGTGTCTATGAGGAATGGCTGGCCTGTGGTTCTGTCATGGACGATAAGGTGACGGTGCGGGTTTGGTTTGAAAGTTTCCTCCTCAACTTTCACTGTCTGGGGTTTAAAGGCTCTTTTTTACCTTTAGTAACCCACTTGCATGGTTTTATACATTTAAAAGCCTTCTCTCTGAATTTCTGATGGTAATGAAATAGGCCGTTATGAGATGGATTTTATCTGCGATCACAGCCAATTCTTCCACGTCTGTATGCTCCGTTGCCGCTAGGTTGAAATCGGCTGGGCAGATTTTTCATCCATAAAGTTCGAATAAACTCTGAGTTTACACTTATGTCAGCTAGTTGCTTGATCTATATTAGGTAGTAGCAACTGACACCTTATCGTGATCTAAGTAATTTTCAAAGTTAAAAATGCTGCCTCAACAGTTGCAAATCATAGAGCTGGGTTATTCTTCCAAAACAGTGTAATTCGTGATATAGGTCCTTGATATAGGTCAAGATGTCCTTGACCATCTGATTCTGTAGGCATCTTCGTTTCTCCAGTCATCTTAGAATCCCGTAGGGGTCACCAATTGTCGAGGTATTGTACAGAGGCTAACAGTTACCAGAAGGCCTTGACAGAGCGTAGCTAAATTTAAGGGTAAGATGACTAGGTGGATGTAGGAATATGAATAAAATGATGACCTTAAGTGTCAGGCGGATCAGCACCCGAACCACTCTTGGTCTGCGGTGTAAGGGATCAATCTTAACACTCAGCCACGATGGCAACCACAACCAGAGGGATCAATCTCCGGGCTTGTGGGAGGAAGAAACACTAACGGAGGGATCAATCTCCAGAATTAGTATATAGGAATACAAGCAGACGGATCAGCGTCCAAACTTGCATGGAGAGAGAATAGGAAAAAGGTTGTGGGTAATTCATAATGAAAAAGGCAATGTGAGATAGTAATAGGAAGGGTATATAAATCACTTACTGATAACCCTGAAGCTATAAGGAATAGGAGATCATTCTTTCATGCGAAAGATGGCTAACAGAGTCGTACCCGATTATTCGGGTCTTATTATTCTATCAGTTGATTTATATACCTCTATCTTTATTTCGTAAAATGAACACATTTTTACAATACATGTTTTACAATGAAAGAAATATACATTTAAAAATTTATTTATACAAAAATTAAAATATAAAAATAATCTCATGATTTGAGAGTCTTGTGATGGAGCAGTCTCGAAGCGGGCGTGTGAACTACGTGCAGGGCCAGTACAGGACTCCGTGCAGAGCCGCTTCATGACTCCGTTCTCAGATGACGGAGTCATAATGAAGTTGTTCAAGTGAAGTTCTCTTGATGGTGGTCGACTTCGTCACCGAATCTTATCCTTGGTTCTATGAGCAGTCCTGATCTTGTTCTATATTTTTCCTTGTTTCCTCTATTGCCAGCTGTGTTTTTTAATATTGGTTTGAGTTGAATATCAGGTGAGACAGGTAAGTAGGCAGGTTTAATTCTGTCCAGTGAGATGTTTGCAGTCCGTCCTGGTAGCTAGTACCAGAGGACATTTGACGCCATCTTCGTTGACGAATACGTGTTCACAAGTTTCTAGGTCTTCGTGGATTTTACAGTTGAAGTCTTACTGTGAGCTGGCCGTAGCTTGGAAATAATGCCCTTCAGTTCCTGCAATTTAGGAAGGAGGATGTTATGGTCAAATGTGTCAAACGCTTTGGAAAAATCTAGAAGGACGAGTATAGTAAGGTTTTGGTGTTCAATGGAGTATTGGAGGTCATAGGTTGTTTTGAGGAGAGCGGATTGCGTTGACTAGCCAGGTCGAAAACTAGATTGGTATATGTTAATAAGGGAATGTTCCTCTAGGAAGTTGGAGAGTTGATTTTGGACAAGGCGTTCTAACGGCTTTTAAAGGTCGAATAGGATAGCAATAGGACGGAAATCGTGCACTGAGGTCGGATTGGAAATTTTATTCAAAGATCTGACTAGGGCAGTTTACCAGGAGGATGGGGATATGGAGTTTTGCAATGAACAGTTGTATATTTGGTAAAGAACAGGAATAAAGACAGGAAGGCTGAATTTTATTAGTTTTACTGGGATATTATCAGGACCATAATCATTAGTGTGAGATTTTAGGATAGTAGAAAGTAATTCATCGTAGGTCACATGAAAGAAAAGGAAGTCTTCAGGATTGTAATGATGATGTTTAATATCGAAAGTAGCAGAATAATTGCGAGTGAAGGATAAGAAATGGTCATTGAAATCATCTTCTTTTTTTTTAGGAAATTTCTTTTTTGAGATATATTACAATCTGTCACATTCAAGGACAATAGTAATAGTGATAAAGAGTAGCTCATTCATACTATGCACAATAAATAAAAATAATAAACAGCAATATAATAATAATAAAAGTAAATGTATATAAACTAATAACTGGATTATTTGTTTATTGATAAATATTACAATCTGTCTCAATAAAGGACATTTATAATAGTGTTCTGAAAGCACATTCACACCATATTTACAAATTCAAAAAAAAAAAGAAGAAAATAAATAAGCTAATTTCAAATAATATAAAGCTATAAAAGAGCAAAATAAAATATCATAGTGAAGGAAGAAAATATAAATAATAGTAATAATAGAATACAAATAAATGAATAAAATAGAATTAAAATTATCTTTTGTAAAAAAACAACCCGGAAATATTTAACGTAAAGCGTCTTTTATATTCAATAGTCCGTTTTGAAGAGCCCAGACAAAGACCTATAGTAGTGCAATGCACTAACTGTCAAAATTTGGGACACACAAAAGCCAACTGCCATCATCAGGCCAGATGCGTCAAATGTGCTGGGGCACATCCGTCTGATATTTGCCAGAAACCTAGGCAAGAGGCTACTATATGTGCACTTTGTGGCGAGGGACACCAAGCGAGCTACAGAGGTTGCATAGTTTATAAAAATCTTCTGAAACTGAGATTACATAATATGGTGTTGCAAAGCCTTAGCCTTGATCATAAAAGTGGCACTGAGGCCCCCGCAATCGATGATAGAACAAATTTCTCAGAACTGCCATCGTCACCTTCTCAAGTCATCCAGCCTCAACCATCCATCTCCACAGCTAAGGACTATCCTCAACAGAGTTCGAGAAATTTATATCTCCAAACTACCATCAAGAACCAGCAGCCTCGACGACAGGCGCCTCAGGCTTCCAAATCCAAGCCTAAAACTGCTAAACCTCAGCCTCAACCTCCTCGTCCGCAAATCCCTCTTTACCATCTACCCTTAAGGGTCAAACTCCTGCCAGAGCATCCACACCCAGTTCCATCCGTTCCTAATCCCAATGTAAACCTCCCATCACAAGCCCAACAGAATATAGATCCAACTCCTCGTATCCCACGTCGGGCACATCCCCCTTCCAGCAATCCTAGTCGCACAAATTACCCATCACATCCTCCTGACCTAAATCCACTTCACAGCCAAAAACCTTCCGACATCAATTCTGTCCTTTCAACATTCCTGATAGATCTTCAAGAGACTATCAAACCGCTTATTACCCTCCTCACCAGACTCCTTTCCGAAATCCCGTTTAACTTCCCCCGATGAATACAAAGCCCCTAGCTATCCTTTTATGGAACGCCAATGGACTACTCAACCACCGAGACGAACTAGACTTATTTCTCCATGACAATCTCATTGACATTGCCTTTCTGACGGAAACTCACTTCACTCAACGGACACATTTCTAAATACATGAATACATCACTTACAGATCTGACCACCCAGATAACACTTCCCACGCTGGTTCCTGCATCCTTATCCATAAATCTTTATCCCACTCCCTTATTCCTTCCACTCCAACTGATACCATTCAATCAACTTCTACAGTCCTTTCAACTCGCCCTTTCCATCTCACATTCTCAGCTGTATACTGTCCTCCTGGTAATTCCATCTCCTATAACCTCCTTGAATCTTTATTCCAATCCCTCGGATCGCGCTTTATCGTTGGAGGAGACTACAATGCTAAACACCAACGATGGGGTTGTCGAACATCCAACTCCCGCGGTAACACCCTTTCACGTATCTCATCTTCCAGCAGTTATTCAATCCTCTCGCCCATGAGTCCTACTTATTGGCCGACATCACTCAAAAAACGTCCCGATATCCTGGATATATTTATCACCTCCCAGATTTCCTTCTCACAAGCCTTAATCAAATCACTCGATGACCTTTCTTCAGACCATAGTCCAGTGCTGCTTTCACTACATTCAAGCTATGCTCCTAAACCATCATCTCCTAAATTGATTACAGGACGAGCAAACTGGGACAAATTTTGTGATGACTTGGAAAACAAACTAGACTTGAAAATTCCGCTTAAGACAAAAGAAGACATTAATGGGGCCATAGAAAAACTTACAACATCAATAACAGACAGTATAAACAGTAACACTTTTAACAATTTACAAAAGACTAACTTGCCACAGCATATTCGTATCTTATTAAAGGAAAAACGCAGAGCAAGATAGAAGTGGCATAGAACTAGATATCCAACAGATAAAACTCATTATACCCAACTGACTAACAAACTAAAATCAGAAATTAGAAAATACAAAATTCAAAATTTACTAAATTTTACTGAAAAACTGACACCAACCGACAAATCACTGTGGACGACGACTAAACGGCTCCTGAAATTTAAAGACTTTAATCATCCACTCAATAAATCAAAACTGGAGGATTAAAATAAATTCCAATAAATCCCATCAAATTACCTTCACCGTTCGTCGTAAACCCATGACTTCCAGGTTTGGTGGAGCCCCATAGCTCAACTCCGTAAGTCCAAATAGGTCTTATTATAGTCATGTATATGAGTCGTTTGTAATTCATTGGAAGTTTAGAGCGTTTGTCCAGTAAGTGTTGGAGTAGTCGGATACGCCGGGCGGTTTCTAGTCGTTTCAGTCTGGTATGAGGATTCCAAGTTAGACGTTTGTCCAAGTGAAGTCCAAGGTATCGGATTTGTTCAACAGGGATAAGTGGGGTATTACTAAAGGATACTGTGGGACATGAGGTCATAGGTTTATGTCGAAGGATAAAGGTGATTTGATGGGTTTTATTCGAATTTATTTTAATCCTCCAGTTTTAACACCATTCTTCAAGGCTTTTTTTCAAATTAAGTATCGTTATATGTATATGGAAAAAAAAAAAATCTTTCGGGCTGAAGCCCCCCCTCCCAAAATTAAATCCTGGATCCACTAGTGATTAACACCATTAAAATTGTAAAAAGTATATATTTATTATATCGACGGTAGGCAATAAAAACGTAGTTACTTAATCTGCTTTTATAAACTACACAACATTCTTTGCTTTTATAAACTACAGAATGACTAAGTCCAATTTCAATATTTTTGATTAATGTCATTTCAGTCATATTTTTAGTTGAAAAAGTTATCTATGCAGACAGTGAGTAAGTTGGTTCCGGAAGTGGTTATTGTAGTGTTGAAATATAGAACTGAGAATAAAGGAATAAATTTATGTACTTATTTCTTATGAAGTATGTTCTTAGGAAAGGTACATTATTAAATATCTGTACAAAAAATATTTTTTTGGTCTCAACAATTAAAAAAGTATATTTTAAATTTATCAAAATTTTCGCCTCTTCAGGGAAAAAAACTAGAGACCATATCTTTCCTCCTAATTGTCCGATTTCAACAATTTTTTTTTTTTTTAGGAAATTCCATAAACTTTTAAAAAACTATACAATATCCACTAAAAGTGTATAATTTTTGAGTTATTCGGAATTTAATTTTACTATCTCTCGTAGGTTCTTTTCGTTGAAGTATGTTATATAGATACATTTAATGGGTAACGAGAAAATGACTTCAGCAAAGTTTCATTGAAATCGGTACATTCGTTTAGGCGCTACAGTCTATAGCAACGCAATCTCCTTTATTAACTTATCAAATTCTTTAAAAAGTTATATGTAGCATTTTTTTGGAACTCTGAATAATGCGAAATGGTTAACTTTTTAAAATAAACCATATTAAAGGTACTTTAGAGGAAGATATATATGAACATTGGGCATTTAAGCCCTGTAAAGTGACATCAACGGGGATAAGACCTCAATGATATTAATGTCCTTTATTGAGACAGATTGTAATATTTATCAATAAACAAATAATCCAGTTATTAGTTTATATACATTTACTTTTATTATTATTTTTTTAAATTTATTTATTTATTTTATTTTAATGAAATTTACAACTGTATTACATAGAAAATACAATAAGTAAAGGTGACATTGGTAACATGACATGTACAACATGAAGAGAAACTGCCCATTGGTAGAACTCAAATTAAAGTACTTAGAAGGTCCCGAGGCGATCTTCTTTTCAGACGCCTCGGAGGGTTGTCAGGGATCGAGGATGAAGCAAGATTTGAAACGAGAGGATTCGGATGGTTCTGCAGTTTGTTATGGAAGGATAGGTATCTGGATTGGGCCAAATCGGAAACATGGAACATTAAGGTCTTTATGGATGATTTTATTTGTGACAAAGTAAGGAGCGTTGAGGATTTTACGAAGGATTTTGGATTGTAAGGATTGGATACGGCATGAATTCGATGGTTTAGTGGAGCCCCAAAGCTCAATTCCGTAAGTCCAAATAGGTCTTATTATTGTCATATATATGAGTAGTTTGTAATTGATTGAAAGCTTAGAGCGTTTGTCTAGTAAATTCTGCAGTAGTCGAAAACGTCGGGAGGTTTCAGTCTGGTATGGGGATTCCAAGTTAGACGTTTGTTCAGGTGGAGTCCTAGGTAACGGATTTGTTCAACAGGAATAAGTGAGGAATTGTCAAAGGATACTGGACGACAGGAAGTCATGGGTTTACGACGAAGGGTGAAGGTAATTTGATGTGATTTATTTTAATTCTTCAGTTTTGACACCATTCTTCAAGGTTTGTAATGTGTGATTGAAGGGTTTGGGATGCAACTGATGGGTCGTCATTAACTGATAATATACATGTGTCATCGGCATATGTGGTGATGATAGTGTTGGGATGGGTTGGGATGTCAGCTGTATAGACTGTGTAAAGGATAGGACCTAGGATACTACCTTGAGGTACACCTGCAGACTGAAAAGCGTGTATAGATAGACATTGTGGTGATTTACATTAAAGTATCTATCAATAAGGTAGGAACTGATAATGAGGAAGTATGTACATGGTAGGAATTTTCGGAGTTGGTACAGCAGTTCCGGGTGCCAAACTATATCAAACGCCTGTTCAACATCGAGAAAGACTCTTGTGCAGTACATTCCGCGCCCCAATGCAGAGGATACTACGTCTACCACACGATAGTATTGCTCTGTAGTGGAATGGGAGGAGAGGAATCCAAATTGGTGATCTGGGATTATGTGAATAGAATTTAGGATGGGGTACAGGCGTTTTAAGATTAGTTTTTCCAGGAAGTTCTCCAGATGCGATAGATTTTATTAGTCGACGCGTACTTCAGCTCTTAAAAATATTCATTTTTCGTTGGAAAAATAGTGTTAGTTTTAATTAAAACAGTGTCAAGACGTCAGTTAATCACCTAGACCAAAACATGAACTAATTCTACTGTAAGTACAGTTGTTATTTATTGTGTAGTGTTGTGAACAGTGAATAGAAGTTAAGGTGGATAACTTCCTTATCTCGCCATAGTGCCACGTAGTTAGATATCAACAGGTCAGTTGGGCTGCTGCCCTTCACTGGTGCAGTTGCTACGGACTGCACGCCGTTGATTAATTAAAGGTCAAGTTCAAGCAAACGTTTCAGTCTGGTATGGGGGTTCCAAGTGAATCGTTTATCAAGGTGGAGCCCTAAGTATCGGATTTGTTCGACAGGGATAAGAGGGCAATTGTTAAAGGATACTGTAGGACAGGAAGTCATAGGTTTATGACGAAGAGTGAAGGTAATTTGATGGGATTTATTGGAATTTATTTTAATCCTCCAGTTTTGACACCATTTTTCAAGACTTGTGATGTGTGATTGAAGAGTTTGGGATGCAATAGATGGATCGTTATTAACTGATAGGATACACGTGTCATCGGCATAGGTGGTGATGACAGTGTTGGATTGGGTTGGGATGTCAGCTTTATAAACTGTGTAAAGGATAGGACCTAGGATACTACCTTGAGGACACCGGCGGACTGAGGAAAAAGAAATGAATAAACATTGTTATGGTTGACTTTGAAGTATCTATCAGTAAGGTAGGAACGGATAATGAGGAAGTATGTAGGTGGTAGGCATTTAAGGAGTTTGTACATCAGTCCCGACTGCCAGATTCTATCAATCGCCTGTTCAACGTCGAGAAAGACTCCCGTGCAGTACATTCCGCGCTCCAATGCAGAGGAGACTACATCTACCACACGATGGTATTGCTGAATAGTGGAGTGGGATGTGCGGAATCCAAATTGGTGATCTGGAATAATGTGTTTAGAGTTTAGGATGGGATACAGGCGTTTTAAAATGAGTTTTTCCAGGATTTTACCCATAATGGGTAAAAGAGATATAGGACGGTAAGAGGATGGGTGTTCTGGCGGCTTTATGGGTTTAGGTATCATTTTGACAATGGATAGTTTCCAAGAGTCAGGAAAATATGTGGTTCGGAGTACAGCATTAAATAGGTTAGGAACAGTATGGCTTTTTTAGGAAGAAATTTTAGGATCTGGGATGTGATAAGGTCATGGCCAGGAGCTTTGCGGGAAGGTAATCTATTAATGATATTGGATATTTTTGAAGGATGAAATGCGTAATAGGTGGAGCAGTCAATTGGAGTGGGATATCCAATTCTGCTTCAATAAACTCAAGGTGGGTTGGATTAAGGATGTCTGGGTGTGGATTAAATGTTTTTGGGAGGTGCTGAGCAAATATTTGAGATTTTTCTTCGTCAGATCTGGACCAGGTTTTGGTTTCAGTAATAAGTGGGTGGCTAAAATCTTTGAATTTAAGGAGCTTTTTAGTGGTCAACCATAGTGATTTGTCAGAAGTAGTAAGTTTTTCTGTCATGTTAAGTAAATTTTGAACTTTGTATTTTCTAATTTCAGCTTCTAGTTGGTTAGTTAATTTGTTGTAATATGTCTTATCTGATGGTTATCTAGTCCTGTGCCACTTCGATCTTGCTCTGCGTTTTTCCCTTAATAAGATACGAATATGCTGCAAATTTGTCTGTTAGGAGTTGTCAGTTTTATTGGTAGATGTATTATCGTTTATTTTGTCAGTTATAGAAGTAGTAAGTACTTCTATCGCTGTGTCAATGTCACGTTTCGTCTTAAGTGGAATATTTAGGTCCAATTTATTTTCCAGGTCTTTACGAAATTTGTCCCAGTTTACTCGTCCTGTAATCAGTGTAGGAGAGGACGAGGGCTTAGAAGCGAAGGTTGTATGAAAGCAGAACTGGAGAATGATCTGAGGAGAGGTCATCCAGGGATTTGATTGTGACATGGGAAGAGGAAATTTGGGAGGTGACAAATATGTCTAGGATATCAGGGCGTTTTTTGAGGGATGTTGGCCAATAGGTAGGATTCGTAGGAGAGAGGACAGAGTAACTATTGGAAGTTGAGACAGAAGATAGTATGTTACCACGGGAGTTGGATGATCGACAACCCCATCGTTGGTGTTTAGCATTGTAGTCTCCTCCAGCAATAAAGCGCGATCCGAAGGATTGAAATTAGGATTCAAGTAAGTTGTAGGTAAGAGTATGACCAGGAGGACAGTATACAGCTGAGAATGTTAAATGGAAAGGACGAGTTGAAATGATTACTGATGTTGCTTGAATAGCCTCAGTTGGAGTAGAAGGAATGAGAGAATGGGATAAGGATTTATGGACAAGAATGCAAGAACCGGCATGGGAAGTGTTGTCAGGGTGGTCTGATCTATAAGTAATATAGTCACGTATGTAGAAATATGAACGTCGAGTGAAGTGAGTTTCTGTCAGTAGAGCAATATCAATGTGGTAGTCTTGAAGAAAAATGTCGAGTTCGTCTCGGTGGTTGTGTAGTTCGTTAGCATTCCATAAAAGAACAGCTAGGGGCTTTGTGCTCATCGTGAGAGATTGAAGGAAATTTCGGTAATTATTCTTGTGAGGAGGGTGATTAGTGGCTTGATAGTTTCTTGGAGATCTTTCAGGAAGGACGCAAGGGTGGAATTTATTAAATCGATCGGGTTTTCTTGGTCAGGTTGGTTGTGATTAGGAGTTCGTGAGGGAAAGCTCTTATGATAAGGAGTGTCTGATGAAGGATGTACCCTTGGAACTTGGGAAGGAGAGTAAATATGAGCAGTAGTATGGGAATAAACAGGAGTTGGATGTTCAGGCGGTAATTTTACACGTATAGTTATCTGATGAGGAGGCATTTGCTGACTTGAAGATTTTGAATGAATGTGGGAGATTTGAGTCTTGGATTGGGAGGTCTGGATCTTAGGTTTGGAAGCCTGAGTCTTAGTTTTGGAAATCTGAGGCGTCTGACGTCGTGGCTGTTGATTCTTCACCGTGGTTTCTGAATATAGTTGCCTAGAGTCTTGATGGGGATGATCTGTCGATGTAGAAGGGTGATATGTCAATTGTGGTATTATTTCGTTCGGCAGTTGAAGAAACGCTGCCAAATTTAGAAGTTCAGGTGCATGTACCTGGGTAGGATTCTTCTGTTCTTTTTTTTTAATGATAAATTATAAGTTCTTTGCTTATATAGCTTCTTATAGATAATGCAGCCCCGATAGGTTGCAGGATGGTCCTCACCACAAAGGGCACATTTTGGTGGTTCACTTAACGGTTTCTGGCAGGTGTAAGCTGATAGCAGTGGAAGTCATGATTGAGTGCTGTCAAGTGATTAATAAGTTTTTTATAATCATCTTTCGTATTGGTGTTAATCTTTATGTCGTTGACGTGAGAAAAACATCGGAAGTTGGCCGGTCCGATCAGATTAGCTATCTCTTGACCGAACTGAATGAAATCGTCAATCTTACTTACATATATCGGAGGTGGCTCTGGTTCAGTGAAAGTTCTAGGCTCAGTGATTTCGTTACTTTTATTATTGGCTGCAACAGAATTGTTGCTGGATGAGTTAGTAAGTGGTTTAGTGTCAGGTTTCATAGCTGAATTATTGCTAGGTTTTTATTGTTTATTTACTTTGATTGATTGCTTTGTTTTAGCGGATTTTTTTTTATTAGTGAGTTGCCCACCGAACCGGGGGCAGAGTTTCTATGGCGTTTTTGGAGAGTTCGCCTGGTTAAATATTGAGAATCCGTCTCTCTGATTTCGGAGAAAGAAGTCTCTTCATCTGATTCGTCAAAAACAATGTTCTTATCAGATTCTATACCTCTAAATATTAATATATACAACAAAAAAAGTATCACTAATAAGAAAATTTACAAAACAAATACTTAATAACTAATCTATTTACGAATCAATATACAAACATTAAAAAAAAAACATTTTCTGTAAATAAATAAAATAGAGTCTCAGTAAAAAAAAAATTAAAATAAAATAATGAATTAAGAAATAAAAACAGAAAAAAAAAATACACTGTCTTAGGTACGAACTCAAGATATTCTGAACGTAAAATGAAGCGCCGTGACCGTGAACTTGAAAGATAAGACCCGCTGAGGGGAATTATCTGCCACGTAAACTGTCTCTAGCAATCGAGCACCAATTTAATGTTGCTAATTGTTAATAAAAAGTCACTCACCTCGCTGATTGTAATGTAAAAATCTTAAATTGTATATAAAATCACTGTTTACAAAGTCTGAGAACAGGATTTGGGATAATAAGCACATAACAAACTAACAAAGACGGAACGATACGAATATAGAACTTTAGTTTCGGCCATGACAAGTGCGACTTATTATTATTATATTGCTGTTTATGATTTTTATTTATTGTGCATAGTATGAATGAGCTACTCTTTATCACTATTACTATTGTGTCCTTGAATGTGACAGATTGTAATATATCTAAAAAAAGACATTTCCTAAAAAAAAATAAAATAAAAAAGATGATCTCAATGACCATTTCTTATCCTTCACTCGCAATTATTCTGCTACTTTCGATATTAAACATCACCATTACAATCCTGAAGACTTTTTTTTCTTTCATGTAACCTACGATGAATTACTTTCCACTATCCTAAAATCCCACACTAATGATTATGGTCCTGATAATATCCTAGTAAAACTAATAAAATTCAGCCTTCCTGTCATTATTCCTGTTTTTTACCAAGCATACAACTGTTCATTGCAAAACTCCATATCACCATCCTCCTGGAAAACTG
The DNA here is from genome assembly GCA_928085145.1 of Nezara viridula. Taxonomy (NCBI): domain Eukaryota; kingdom Metazoa; phylum Arthropoda; class Insecta; order Hemiptera; family Pentatomidae; genus Nezara; species Nezara viridula. The sequence goes on along the minus strand of OV725078.1, from coordinate 100,859,989 downwards.
CCCTAGTCGGATCTTTGAATAAAATTTCCAACCCAACCTCACTGCACGATTTCCCTCCTATTTCTATCCTATCCGAGCTTTAAAAGCCGTTAAAACGCAACTCTCCAACTTCCAAGGGGAACATTCCCTTAACCCATTCCAATCTGGTTTTCGACCTGGCTACTCAACGCAATCCGCTCTCCTTAAAACAACATATGACCTCCAATACTCCATTGAACACCAAAACCTTACTATACTCGTCCTTCTAGATTTTTCCAAAGCGTTTGACACATTTGACCATAACATCATCCTTACTAAATTGCACAATCTTTCTCTATCCAATAGTACACTGCATTGGTTCAAATCCTTCCTTTTAAATCGATCCCAGTATGTAGTTGTCCCAGGTCAACCTAAATCTAGGACTTTCCCCCTCTCCTTTGGTGTCCCACAAGGTTCCTGTCTATCTTCTACTCTGTTTGCTATTTACATTAATGACCTTCCCCTCCTGATCCATCACTCCCAATACCATATTTATGCAGATGATTTCCAAATATACCTATCCTTCCCGCCCTCCGTACTATTATCAGCCATAAAAAAAGTTCATGAAGACTTGGATAAGATTTGTGAGCTAACAAGTTGAAGTTGAATGCGGAAAAGACAGAGGCAATCTTAATAGGTTCCAACCACCTCCTTAAAATTGTTCCTAATATTCCAACTCTGTTCCTACATGATAATCCCATCAAATTTTATCTCTCTATAAAAAACCTTGAAATTACCTTTGATCAAACGCTTTCCTGGAAAAACCATGTATCCAATATACAATCTCTTGTCGTAATATTTTCACCGTAAAACGTCTAAATTACTTCTGTCACCTATTTCCCCTTGAAACCCGTAAGCCCCTTGTCACTTTCTTAATTTTTCTCCACTCTGACTATTGCTTTACGGCATATGGGGCGTCTCTGGGGATCTCGAGGCGAAACAAAAAAACATTTGATAAATTGCTTTGTACGATTCATTTTCTGGATCCCAAAGGACGCCTCTGTTTCCCGTTTTTATGCATAGTTGAAATGGCTTTATCCTTCATACCATCGTGATTATTTCCTGGCATCTTTTCTCTTTCAAGTCATCCAATCCCACCACCCTTCATACCTCTCCGAGCTCCATCAATTCAAATCCTCTGTTCGTTGCCGCAATATTCGTTACCGGTCTTCTGATTTATACATAATTACCCACCGAACAGCTGATTTAGAAAGATCATTCATTATCCGATCCTCATTCCTATGGAACTACATCCCTTCCCACATCCGTCAATCCTATACCCTTCCTATCTTTAAATCCCGCCTGTTCAATCATTTCTTAAATAGATACTACTGTAAATATGTATATAAATTATTAGATCGTTTTTCATTATTTTTACTTCATGTTTATTTTCAATTTTTTATAACTAACTGGTTTAAGTTGGAAAGTAACTTATACTTTTTTTATTATGAATATTTAGTTACTCCATATTTTTGTTTATGTATGTCTGAGGCTCCTTAGCCCACATTTATGTTTTTCTGTATTATTATAAAGGGACTCATCCCAAAATAAATAAAAATATTATTATTTAAAAGGTTCCCTCAAACTCTATTGGGACAAACCAATTATTACGGACCATATTGTGCATCATAACGGACCATATATCCTATAGATATACGAGCAAAAAAAAGCAAAATTTATTGATATCGGGATCCTCAACGATAAGAATATGAACTCCGCTCTGGGAAAAAATACCAGGAACTGGCTATTGAATTGATTGAATTATTTCGTTTTGAAAGCTCCACTGCCACTCCAATTATAATATCCATCAATCTGCTGATACAAAAAGTTAACACTGGCAGGCAGGGATGGTTTAAAATTATATATTGATTGACCAAACAGAGGCTCAACAGTCAGTTCACTTAGACACAGCACGCTTTGTCTGCATTGTTTTAAATAGTTGAAAAAAATAATACGAAGTTGGCTAGACTTCTAGTCTTCTACCTCAGATTCTCTTTTCGCAATAGTGAGAAAAAACAGGAAATAAAACCAAATGAAAAAAAAAAAAAATAATATTAAGCTTGAAAAAATATCCTAAGATATCTCTTAAATAATTAAAAGAAGGGGATTTTTTTTTGTAAAAGATATATGTTTTAATTACACTGGTTAAATATTTTATTTTAACCTACTTTGCTTATGAATGGATTTTCGTATTAAAGTTAACAAAATGTAATCAATTCTTACTTTAAAATTTAAGTAACCTTCCACCTTACAGTAATTATATACTCTAGCATCAACGTCTTCTAACGACTTTTTTCAATATTTCATGAGATAGCAGAAGTTAGACTAGAATAGAATTAAGAAACTGCTAGACTGCTATCGAGGGGCTGAATATGGAAAGTGTGGTTTCAGACCTTCCCAATCCTACACCGATGAATTATTCAAAGGTACGAAATTCTAAATAGAAAATCTCCATCCGTGCCTCGTTTGCTGTTCGTTCGAGCAGTAAATGTGTGGTAAATTAATTAATTCTCAATTAACCCTAGATACATTCCTCAGAAAGTTCTTTAGCAATAGACATTCGCAAGTAGGTTGAAAGGATCGCTGTAAGTTTGAAATTTATTTTAAGTCTTTAAATTATCAATCATGTTATTATATAGACTATTTCAATATTCATTTATTATTATAATTATATGTTTATATTATTTTAAATTAATATAATAATTAAAGATTACGAATTTATTTACCATAAACATTATGTGTTTAAAACCAAGAAAGAAACCAGTAAATAACTATTTTCTGTTTGTAATATATTTTCGAAACAATTTCCCGTAAAGATAGAGCCAGAATACTAATAATGATACATTAAAGCAGCAATTTACTTACTATGACTAAAGGGATATGGTATAAAAATATTTTTGATTATCCTGGGAATGTTGTCATTTTAGAACAAATTATAGATACAGAAAAAATGCCTGTAAGGCCATACATTAAATTAAATATTTACCAAGTAATATCTCATTAAAATTTAAATGTAGGAAGAAAAAATAAACACTTGATTTTTCCATGTTTTCATCTAAAAATATTCCGAGGTTATCCCATAAATGCTCAATGGGGTTCAAATCTGGAGAACCCCCGTGCTGGCCAGGCTAAAACCTCACTATTGTTGAAGGAACGTCTGCACTATGCGGGCGACATGTGGGCGTGCATTAGAATAGATCGATCGCCGATTTCGTTGAGGTTCCAAAATCTCAGCCCACACCATCAAGGAACCACGTTGGAAAAATTGGCTGTGGGAAAAATTACAGGCTGAATATCTTCGTTTCTTCTTCTCCACACCCTTTCACGCCCGTCTGGAGATCGAAGAGCGAATCTTGACTCATCTGTAAAAAGTACAGCACTCCATTCGTCCATAGTCCAATGGCTGTGTTCTCAAGCAAAAGCCGTGTTACTCTGTGAGTTCTGGTCAACTCTGGTAATCTTACTGGACGAAAAGCCATTAATCCATACTCATTTAATCTTCTCCGAGCGGTATGTTCAAAAATTATATATATAATAAACATGGGAAAATAAAATAACATAAGTAAACAAAATAATTTCTGGAGGAAATTAAAAAGTTCATTTCGTTATCAATTGGGTTGGAAAAGGAGTAGGTGCTTAAAAATGAGAAATTTAAATGAGGAAACTGATTTTGCATGTTATTATTATGGGACTGTAGTCCCTTTAGGACAAATTATAGATACAGAAAAAATACCTGTGTGGCCATACATTCAATTAAATATTTACAAATACCATTAAATTTAAAATATTGGAAGAACAAAACTAAATTAAAAAAAAACACTGAAAATGTACAGATATATTAAAAACAAATATGAGAAAATAAAATAACATAAGTGAACATAATCATTTCTGGGGAAACTTAAAAAATTCTCTTATCTACAATTCGTGATCAATCGGGTTGGGAAAGGAGATCCTGCGATACGGCCATATACTTATAGGATTTCGGAAGAATATGGCTCGGGAAGAAAAAAATGGGACCGAGGTATTGTAGGAAATTTGGATAAGATTATAGGAAGACAGAAACGGAACTGCGTGCTAAGATACAGCTAGGAGTTTATCTAGGAAATCCAAGATAAACAGATCAAGCAAGGACTATGAGAACTGGGTATGATGGCCAGAGTTGTGGGGTATTATATAAAGGCCGAGGGATTGGAAGAGGCTGATTAGGTAGGAATGGTCAGAGGATGGTATCAATAAATTGGTATTGAGGTCTCCGGAGAGAATAATATTGGATTAAGAAAGTCTCAAATAATTCATCAAAGGGAATTCTAGGATGGCGATAAATTACTGCAAAGAGAAAAGGGGTGATGGTGTCAGGATTTCAGTAAAAATATATTTTAGGTTTGGAGAATCGGTATGGGAAGAGCAATGGAAGTTTTGAATTGAAGGCTGTCATGGACAAAGAGACCTACACGACTACCTGAACGATCCACTCTATCATGACGAAGGGAGGTATAATTGGGTAAAGTAATTTGAGATGACGGAATAGAGGAATTTAACCAGGTTTCAGAAGCTTCAATTAAAAAACTGTAATAGTAGAAGTTGTCAAGAAAAAGATGATAAAATTCATCAAAATGGACTAGGAGTGACTGAGCGTTGACGTGGCAGGATAATGGGATATTAGTCATGGGAGAAGGAGGGTTGGCTTGGTAAACGGACTGGAAGGGCTTGGGGGGTTAACTGCGCCTGTGGAGTTAGTTAACTAAACTTCATTGCCGGTCCCAAGCCCGGATAAAGCAGGAGGGTTAAAGGGGACTGACTACCCATCTTTTATAAAAAAAAAACACAGGTTACTTATTCTCAATAGTCTAGCCTCGGATTTCGAACGGATTTATGTAAACGACCTGGAACTCGTCATATGGCTTATAAAGTTGGAACATGGAAAGTAAGATCACTCTATAGACCTGGAGCATGGACGGAAGGGGGAGGGAGAGAGGGAGAGAGGGAGAGAGAGGGAGAGGGAGAGGGAGAGGGAGAGTGTGTATCTTTTTTTCACTGGTTAATATATTTTACTTATTTAATATTGGAAATTTAGCTAAATTGGAGTGTGTCTATTGTTTTTAGTTATTGTTATTTCCACAAATTTTATTATTAGATATAACCTTAATATAATTGACTTTACTTACACATATTTAGATTAATAAGTTCAGCTATACTATATAATTATACTTATAACCCATTTTATTTTTAACTTCGATTGATTGAAATTTTCACTAGAGTAGTTTTATTCATCACTTTAATATTTAAGATCTCTAGTTCTCAACTTAACCTACTGCAAGTTGCTTCATTTGGTGCTTCTATTATATTTCCTCTAGAAGATTACCTTGCACCATTTCCCCTATTATTACTGCAAGAAGTACAGAAATGGAGGAAGGTGAAAAACAAACTCCTTTTCAATCAGGTAAAAAGCTGAATGTATCTCCAGCACCCAATAGAGCAATAGTAAATAAAGGAGCACTGACAAGTGGCGGGGAGAGCAGCGAGATAGGAAAAGCCAAAGAGACATCACACAGGCAGCCTAGTTCTTTGAATAGTTACAGCCAATGCAGCCGTGACGTCACCGAATCTTGTCACGATACTTCGCAGCAAACAATTACATCACCTGATCGGAAACATACGTGTCATGAGGCTATCGCAGAGAAGAATTTAAGGTGTAAGAACTTAAATGAAGAAAACAGCCGAATAATATTAAAACTACAGGAATTTTTACTGACTGCCCAAGCAAAACAAATAAGCAAGACAGCAGTTGAGACGGTTCTTGCTGCGGCACGTAAACTGGAGGATAACTGTAATAAGCTCATAATTGAAAATGCAGAATTAAACGGTGAAATAAGAGTATTAAGAAACCAAGCCTTCTGCCCTACACCTGTTACTTTCGAAACACATGGTCTAGAGACATTAAAGCTGGTAATGAAGGACATAATAAAGGAGGAGGTTAAGCCTCTCGTCACTGAAAAGGTCGATACAACGAAAAAACAATCTTATGCCTCTACATTAGTAGGGAAAATACAGTAAACTCCTATTGAACCTCCGAGTTCAGTGTACATAGCCCAGACAGACCAAAGTAGGGAAAAATATCCCACTGTACAGGAATTGAAACAGGGGATAAAGAAAAGTTTCACGCCTGCTAAAGAAGGAATAAAAATTAGAGGACTGGTAGAAACAACAAGGGGTATAATAATTAGGACTCAAACAAAAGAAGAAGTTAAGAACTCGGCGCTAAAGTAAACTTGGAGAATAAACGCCTTCCAAGAATAATTATATATGATGACCCAAGTGACCTGGAGCATGAAAAGATTGTCGAACTGTTCTGGACCATAAATGCAAAAAAAATAGATCCTAATAAGCAGCACTTCAGCCTTGTTTTCAAGACTGGTCCAAGAGGAAGAGATACAGTTCATTGGGTGGCGGAAGTGTCCCCGGCGGTAAGAAATGAAATATTGGCAGAGGGAAGAGTTTTCCTGAATTGGTCATCCTGCGATGTGAGAGACTGGGTAGCAGTGACACGATGCAATAAATGCCAGGGTTTTTCACATATAGAAAAAATCTGCCCCGCTACTGTCGTAAACTGCGAGTACTGTAGCGAAAGAGGACATGTTTCAGGAGACTGCCCAAAACAAAAGACCGGCGGACCGCCGAAATGCATAAACTGCAGTAAAACCAACTCAGCATCTAACCATCCGACAAATGACAAAGACTGCCCATCATACAGAAGAGCGATTGAAAGGTTAGTAATGAGGACAAAATATAACGACAATGAATAATAATTCTGCCCTCCGGATAGCCCAACACAATCTAAACAAGAGACCGCTCGCAATGTCAGAATTTAGACGCATGGCCTCACTAAATAACATAGATATTGGTGCTCTTCAGGAACCTCCTACTAGGAGAGGGAAGGTGTCTGGAACTGAACAGCAAAGACCGCACCATTGCTAGCAATGGAAGTGGGTTACACGATGCACCACAGAGCGCCGTGGTGGTGTTTAATCATTGCCTTACAATTACATCACAGCCTGATCTGGAAGATAGATTTATTTCAGTTGCCAATGTAGATTACGTAGGCATTAACTTTGACTTGATCAATGTTTATGCAAAATTTGCACTCCCACTGGAAGACATACTGACAAAATTGCAGCTGGTAGTACGGAAGCTGAGTAAGAACATCTTAATAATGGGCGATTTTAATGCTCACTCAATTTTGTGGGACAGCCGAAGAACTGATAGAAAAAGCGCACTGCTGGAGGATTTTGCTGCAAGGAATGGCCTAACCATTGTAAATGATCCCATGGCCTTGCCAACGTTTTCGGGATCCAGCGGAGAATCATTTATCGATATAACTCTGGCATTGGCCAGCTTATTAGCTTTTGGAAAGTCGAGGATTGGACCTGCAGTGATCACCGGGTGGTTTTATTTGAAATAAACCTAAACAATCAAGAAAAGCGATACCATAAGGAACGTTTTGTGACGGTGCTGGGAGGGTGCTGAGTGGGAACGTGTTGCTGAGAATATTGCATGGCACCTAACAGAGCTGGAGCAACACCATCATATGGAATTAGAAAAAGTGGCAGCGATAATCTCAACAAAAATTTTTACAGCGGTTAAGGAGGTGTTGCCCATAACACGAGAGTCAACAAGAAAGGGACAAGTATGGTGGAACACACAACTCACAAGCCTGAAGCGGGAGACCAACAGAGCAAGACGCCGATTTCAGCGAGAAAACGATGCTGTTACCAAAAGAAATTTCAAAAAAGCATATTAAGAACTTAATAAGAGTTTCCAAAAGGCAATAGGAAAAGCAAAGAAAGAGACATGGCACCGATACCTAGACCAATGCAAAAGCCCTTGGGGACTAGCCTATCGGAGAGCACTTGATAAAATCTCAAATAGAAACTCCTTCACATCGTTTATGCACAATGGGGATATGCAACCAGAACGGCAGATGAGGCCGTTAATGCTATAATGGTGAGATCTTTCCCTGAAGACGAACTAACTTCAGACACAGAAGACCATGCACACAAAAGAATTGCAATGTGTGAACTTCCGCAAACCGAAGATGCGCTTCCATGGGAAGAGGAAGACGTGGGGTTGGCTATGGGACAACTCCGATAGGGAAAGGCACCAGGACCGGATATGATAGGAGCCGATATCCTTAGAAATACAAAAAACGCACTGATTAAGCCTTTAACTACGTTCTACAACCGATGCTTGAATAAAGGCATTTTACCCTGTATTTGGAAACAGGCTGAGCTGGTTACTATCTTGAAGCCAGGTATAACAGAAGTCACTGCTAAATCTTACCTCCTAATATGCCTCCTTGTGGTAGATGTGGTCTCCTCTGCATTGGAGCGCGGAATGTACTGCACGGGAATCTTTCTCGACGTTGAACAGGCGTTTGATAGAGTCTGGCATCCGGGACTGATGTACAAACTCCGGGAATTCCTACCACCTACATACTTCCTCATTATCCGTTCCTACCTTACTGACAGATACTTCAAAGTCAATCATAACAATGCTTATTCATCTCTTTTTACTCAGTCTGCCGGTGTTCCTCAAGGTAGTATCCTAGGTCCTATCCTTTACACAGTTTATACAGCTACATCCCAACCCAATCCAACACTGTCATCACCACATATGCCGATGACACGTGTATCCTATCAGTTAATAACGATCCTTTAATTGCATCCCAAACTCTTCAATCACATATCACAAGCCTTGAAGAATGGTGTAAAAATTGGAGAATAAAAATAAATTCCAACAAATCCCATCAAATCACCTTTACCCTCCGTCGTAAACCTATGACCTCTTGTCCTACAGTATCCTTCAATAATACTCCACTTATTCCTGTTGAGCAAATCCGCTACTTAGGACTCCACCTTGACAAACGACTCACTTGGAACCCCCATACCAGACTGAAACGACTAGAAACCGCCCGACGTTTTCGACTACTGCAGCACTTACTAGACAAACGATCTAAGCTTTCAATCAATTATAAACGACTGGTATATATGACAATAATTAGACCAATTTGGACTTACGGAATTGAGCTTTGGGGCTCCACTAAACCATCGAATTCCTCTCGTATCCAATCCTTACAATCCAAAATCCTTCGTAAAATCCTCAACGCTCCTTACTTTGTCACAAATAAAATCATCCATAAAGACCTTAATGTTCCATATGTTTCCGATCTGGCCCAATCCAGATACCTTTCCTTCCATAACAAACTGCAGAACCATCCGAATCCTCTCGTTTCAAACCTTGCTTCCTCCTCGATCCCTGATAACCCTCCGAGGCGTCTGAAAAGAAGATGGCCTCGGGATCTTCTAATATAGAACTTTAATTTGAGTTCTACCAATGGGTAGTTTCTCTTCATGTTGCACATGCCATGTTACAAATTTCTCATTTACTTATTGTATTCTCTATGTAATACAGATGTAAATTCCATTAAAATAAAAAAAAAAGAAAAAAAAAAAAAAAAATATGCCTCCTAAATGGAATGGGAAAAGTTCTGGAAAGCCTAATGCTGCAACGCCTGAAATACGTAATCGACTTGCTCTCTCCTGTTTAATTCGGAGGTCGAAAAGGACAGTCAACAACGGATACCATCAACCAGCTCATATCAACAGCTAAGGACTCGCCCTTTAAATATTTTGTAGCCCTCTTCTATGATGTTGCTGGCGCTTTCGATAATATGTGGTGGCCTGCCATTATGGACGAACTAAAGAAACTAAAATGCCCCAGAAATATATACAGGCTCATATTATCATTTTTATCGAAGCGCTCTATCTACTATCAACTTTCGGGAAGGAGAATAACGAGGCCAGTCCAGAGGGATTATGCTCAGGGATCAGTTTTGGGACTCCCCCTATGGAATATCAACATGAACCCTCTCCTTGTTAAATTGAGAGCTGCCGGGTATACGCCATCTGCTTACGTGGACGACTTGGAATAGAGAATCTGCTGTTGGAATAGAGACAAAATCACGACAAGATTTGGAAATAAGGGCAGCGGAAGTCACTGACATAGTCTTGCAATGGTGCCAGGAAAATAAGACTCGACTCCTGTTTTTGAAGGGAAAAATGATAGGGTTTCTCCCCAGAGTAAAGTTAGGAGATGTCCTAATAAAACCATCTCAGGAAGTGAAGTTCTTAGGAGTCCTATTGGGCGAGAGGTGTAACTTCACTAACCACCTAAAAGAAATTAAGAGCAAAACTATTGTTCGTTACAGTTGACTTAGCACGATGACAGGGACCACCTGGGGTCTCAAATATAGTTACCGGGAAACGCTATATAAGGCTTCTTTCTTGCATATTGCATTATATGCGGCGCCGGTCTGGGGCCAGAAACTGAGACAGTCAGACATCAGTGTGCTGGAGCAAGCTCAAAGATTTCTCCTACTGGTGACAGGAGCGCATAGAACGGCACCCACTTCGGCTTTGCAAGTGATTACAGGACAATTGCCTATAGACCTGAAAATACAAATATCTATAGCCAAATATAGAATAAAGAGATGAGTGCCAGTAAATGTGGGAACAAGCTGTTTTGTGTGCCCTAGTGGAAGGCACGACGAGGTAGCCGACAGAATAGAAGAACTAGTCCTTTCTGAATGGCAGAGAAGGTGGGATGCATGCGAGACTGGAAGACTGACCCATGAGTTCTTCCCAGATGTCAGGAGAAGAATCAAGAATGACTGGGTGAAGACGGATTTCTGGACTGTTCAACTCCTCACAGGCCATGGAGATATAAATGAAAAATTACATTTTTTTCATAGAAGAGCCAGTCCGAATTGTCACTGCGGGGCTGTTGAGGATGCTAGACACATGATTATGGAACGTCCAATGTATACTGACGCCCGACAAGCATTGGCAGGAGAGTACTCCATGTTGGAATGGCCTCCTCGGTCCCTGGACAAGCTTGTGGAGACACCTGAAGTATTTGATGCCTTTAAGAAATACGCCAGGAGGATAATCCATGAAAAAATAGCAAGAGAGGAAAGATTAAACAGGTGATATACCAAATACATAAATTTATTGCTATCACAAGATTTAGAAACAGTATATATAAACTTAGTAATAGGCCCACAATAAGTAGGTAGGAAGTTACTGGAGTCCTCTTATGTGGGAACAGCACTCCAGTTGCAGGCAGACCATTAGTGTAGGTTTACCCGTAATAATTAATGCCCCAATCAAACTAAAAGACCGAATTTTTGCCTCACTTGACCCAAGAATTTGGATCAAAGTGAGAGCAGACCTGCCCGCTTGGTTACCAATCCTGGTAACCGAGCCCTTAAATTCGTGGCATATTTTTCAGTTAGAAAATTGGATGTACCGCTGGTATAGGGTTGCCCTAAGGTACAGCGGGGGGAAAGAACGAAAAAAAGAGAGAGAGAGAGAGGTCATTATAGTTAAGTGTATTTTTCTTTTAACAGTATTAGTATTCACTGTGATTAGTGTAATATATTCACTTTTATCTACTTAAAGAAAGTGTCGTGAATCCAATTGAGTTCTAGAAGCTACGTGAGTGTAAACGTCTACTAATTCTTACAGCATTAGACAACACTGTTTACTGCTTTCATCAAAACAACTCTCTCCCTGTATTTATTTATATCTTAATTGTACTATTTTAATTAAATATGGTGCAGTGCAATATTTGCAATAATACTATTGCACGCGAAGACAATAACAATCTTTGTTGTGTAAAATGCAAAATTATTTTTCACGGTCGGTGTCCCAATCTAAGTGAATAAGAAATTGAAGCCTTAAAAGCACACAAAAAAACATGGGTATGCCCTAATTGTGACCAGACCAAAAAACCGAACACTGAGCTGTCCGCCTCAGAAATACTGGCGGCAGTAAATCGCTTAGACTCGAGTGTCAATGAAGACATAAAAAACATAAAAACAACCCTCGATAAATATGTAGAGCTCAATGAAAAATTATCGAAAATTGAGAAACACCTCGAATGTCAAGCCAGTCATTTCGATAAAAATATTCTTGAAAATAAAGCCCTCAAATCTCGAGTAGACGAATTGGAGGTTCGCTTGAATAATGCAGAGCAGGGCTTGTTATCCAGATCACTGGCGATCCGAGGGATACCGGAGCGAACTGGTGAAACGCCCGCCGTTTCGGTGACCAGCATTGGAGCAAGTTTGGGCATCAGGCTCAGTACAGATGACTTGGACATAGTACATCGCCGCAGAAGTAGAAAAGATGATCCACGACCGCCGCCTGTCATCGCGCGCTTTGTCAAACAGTCAGTCAGAGACGACTTAATAACGAAGAGGAAAGTCAAGAGGGACCTCACAACCCGGGATATCGGCTGGCAGGAGAATGACTGTCACCGGATATATCTGAGTGAGGAAATGGCTCCCACGAACAGACACTTATATTGGCTTGCCCGACAGAAGAGAGCTGCGGGGAAAATCAAATATGCGTGGTTTGCCGCCGGAAAGGTGCGATGTCGGAAGGAGGACGGGCATAAACTTATTCTGATTGAACAGGCCTCGGACCTCGATATATTTGCCTGACCACGAAGAATTCGTCTACTCCTCATCCTCATTAAAATAACTTTGAACTCAATTATCTACAAAGGAACATTTTCACTTCTACGCATAGATATATCTCTTCACATTTATACACTAATTTATATTTTATTGACCATATGTTTTTTATTATTTTTTTTGGTTTCTGCTTACACTTTCTTTTCTGCTATTTTCATTAATTGTAAACGCCTTTTTGTATTTTCTATTTGTTTTAGAGTTTCTCTACCAAACTCTGACTGTTTCCCTCACAATTCCTCTCATGTCTAGTACCCTAATCACCTATCATGTTAACTCTCAATCCCTCCCTGCCCACTATGACGAGTTCCTGCAATATTTCACTCAAAACTTTTATCATATTATCGCAATCTCTGAAATTTGGCTTAAACCTTACATCCCATCCTCTTCTGTTTCCTTGCCTAATCACACCCTCCTCCGTCATGATCGGGTAAGCCGGAATGGCGGAGGAGTAGCCATGTTTGTCCATAATATCCTGAAGACTCGAATACTCGATTTCTCACCACCCTCCGATCATCCTCAAGTTGAATACCTTCTAGTAGAAATCCATTGTAAGGATCTTCCTCTCCTTTACACTGTGGTATATCGTCCTCCCGATGTTCCATTTGATCAGTCCTTTGAATCACCCCTATTCAACTTCGTTATAGCACACAAAATTCAGTTCCACAGCTTACTTGAAATTAGTGGTGAGAGAGATAGGATCGAAGTACCAGATATAAGGACTGAGGTAGATAGGTTTTAAGCTTGAAGAGCAATCCGGTGTGCCATACCCGGTCAAATGCTTGCGCAATGTCCAGAAATGCACCCAAGCAATATTGCTTGCTTTCTAGGGCTGAGAATATATGGTCAACAACTCGGAGGCCTTATTGGACAGTGGAATGTTGGGAACGAGATCCGAATTGGTGGGTAGGAAGGTTTTAGAATTCAATAATGGGTAGGATACGTTTCAGTAGAATTTTTTCAAAAATTTTTGAGAGGATTGGGAGTAGGCTAACTGGTCTATAGGATGCTGTATTGTTGGAAGGTTTGCCTGGTTTCAAGAAGAGGACGATGGTGGAATGTTTCCATAAAAGAGGGAAGTGGGTAGTTCGTAGGATGCAATTTTATATATAAGTGAGGAATATGATTGCTTAGGATGGAAGTTGCCGAAGGATCTGCGGGATTAGAAGGTCGTTTCCAGGAGATTTACGGGGAGATAGTTTTTGTAAATGATTTTTGACCTTGGAAGGATTAACTGCTTTTGGTGGTAAAGGATGGGTGAAGAGTGGAATTCTTCTACTATTGCAGTGTGGGTAGGATGTGGGATTCCGGATGAGGAGTGAATGTGCAGGAGAGGTGTATGGCGAATTCCTCAGCTTTGTCTTCATCTGACGCCGCCCAGAAGCCATTACTTCGTTGGAGGGGATGGGAAACATGATGGGATTTTAGGATTTTTTTGGTGATATTCCAAAGGGAATTATCATAAGTGGAGAGAGATGTAAGGTAGGAGTTAAAGGATTGGGATCTGAAGTAGGATGATTCCTGCCTCAGTTGCTTACAGTAATAATTATAGGAACGGCGATCGGCTGGATGTCTGGTGCGTTGCCATAATGATCTGGCACGGCGTTTGATATGGATTAGGTCGAGGAGATGTTGAGGTAAGTTATTTTTTTAAAGGATTTTCGGAGATTGATTTGGGGAGGAAGCAGTCCAAACTGCTTGTTGAATCATGGTGGTAAAGGAATGTACGGCATTGTCAATGTCTTCGGCGGTTTTCAGGGTTATTCTGAGATCAATTTGTTCGGAAAAGATTTGCTGAAAGAGTTTCCAGTTGATTGGACCTCTGATGAAGGATGGTGGGGAGGGTTTAGGAATAGGAGCTAGTGTTACTTGGAGAATTAAAGGACTGTGGTATGAGGAAAGGTCATCAAGACGGGTAAGAGAATGATTGAGGGGACCTAAACCACTATGGATGAAGAAATCAAGGATATAAGGATTGCGGTTAGGATCAGTGGGCCAGTAGGTAGGTGGGTTAGGAGAAAGGAGGCAGAAACGTTAGAAATTGAGTGCAAACAGCAATGTTCTACCACGAGAGTTCGTAGTTCTTGAACCCCACTGTTGATGCTTTGAGTTTAAGTCTGCACCCAGGATGAAATGATGTCCTAAGGAATTGAGGAGGGAACTAAATTGGGCATTGGAGATGGATTGGTTAGGAGGGCAATACGCGGATGCAACGGTAATAGGAAAGGAGGTTTTGATCATGATAGCAGTGGATTGTAGGAAATCGAGGGTTGGTGTTGGGAGTAGGTGATGAGAGAGAGATTGGTGTACAAGGACCGGCATGTGCCCTACCGTCACTATGGTCAGTACGATATGTTAAGTACTGTGGGATTTTTAAACTCTGTGTTTGGTCAGTCGAGTTTCAGTAATGAGGGCTACGTCAATGTTTTTGTCTAGTAGTAGAGCTGCTAGTTCGTCAGTGTGGTTTCTAACACCATTCTCATTCCAAAGGAGAATGGATAAGGGTTTGATGGGACCCATCAAAGGATTTTTTAAAGGAGGGATGAGATGAGATATTAGATTTGTGAGGAGTGATATCAGTGGGGTAACAAGGGTTTTGAATTCAGTAATGAAAGATGCTAACAGACTGGTAAGATCTGTGGCATGTGATGGAGGAGGAATTTGATGTTGATGAGGGTATTGTTCATTAGGAGGGACAAGATGTTGACGTTGGAATTGGGGTCGCTGTTGCGGCAGGGCCTCACATTTATCAGTCTGGTCTCTACCACCAAGGAACTGAGAGAAGGAAACTTTAGGGTCCACTTTTTTAGCAGGTCCTCTTCCGGGTTGGAAAGTTTATTCTTTTTTTCGTGATTTGTAGAATTGAGTTTTGATATTTTTATAAATCTCACAGCCCTTGAAATATAAAATTAAAATTAAATAAAAGAGAGATCATACAAAGCGGAAATATTTAGAATAGTGAACAATTAAATTGAATTAATCAATAAAAATTTAAAATAGATAAAACAGATATACAATAAGATGTAATATATAAATTATTTTTCATTATAAGATTTAAAATGTGTCTATATGTTAAAAAAATTTAATTTTTATCTACTTTATGATTAATAGGATTCCGTTCCATGTGAATGTGGATGGATACGGAAATGAGTCTGTTTTAATGGTTAGGGACCGTGGGAAGAACAGAGTTTTTTCAAAATCAAATGAATGGTTGAGGGTTAAGGCATGTTCTGATGGTTTGGAGGCGGAAGAGTTCCGGAAAGCTATGGATGTTTTATGCTGGGAAATGCGGGTCTTGAGATGGTTTTTGGTTTCACCAATATAGGAACTATTAAAATTAGGAATAGAGCAAGGTATCCGGTAAACTACATTATTAATACTTATTATACTACATTATTAAACTACATATTAACTACATCGGTGTTGGAAAAGTATGGGATCCTTCAAGTTGGTGAAAAGGAAAGAAAGTTTGTTATGGGTCTTATGGCCACGACGTAAGTTGGTTATAGTCGATTTAAGGAATTTTCGTATATTATCTGAGAGAATAGGGATATCGGGGAGAGATTTGTATATGAAAGGAGTGGTAGGTGATTGTAGGGAGCTGGGAGAATGTAAGGTTGTACCCTTTTTGGTTGTATAGCAGTTTAAAAGTTTAAGTATGGTGTTCAGAGGGAAATTATTGGAAAGGGGTATATTTTTGACACGCTGAGTGTTGGCTTTGTGGTATTGTGGATCAGATAAAGAGATGGATCGGTGAATAAGGTTTTTGGCGGTATTGATTTTTTGGTGATATGGGTGTTGAGAATAAAAGTTGAGTAGTCTCCCTGAGTACGTGGATTTAGTGTACCAGTCAGTAGAAACATAGCAGTCAGTGTTTTTTTATTATTATGAGGTCTAAGGAGGTCTAAGAAGATTTTTCCTTTTTATCCATCCATATCTTCAAATTATATATATTGTAGTTTTCTAGGTTTTTCCCCATTACCTAAACAAGTCAGCAAATTTCCCAATACCTTCCCTACCCTTATTCTCCAGTTCTAAGTGAAACTTCTAGCTGAACACGCCTGTAAGTCTCTATTTTTATTCTTCTAATTTTATTTACTTATTTATTTATTTTTTGGTTTTCTTTTTTCTTTTCTTCCTCCACATTCCTTGATGTCTATTTTTTCATATTATGTCCTTTTTCCTTTTTTTTCAATCTCTCCTGTAGATCTGTAGAAGTATATTCACATTTGCATATATTCTATTCTATTTACTTCAGTTTAGGATCTTGTTACATAGCTTACTCTGTTTATTTTTTAATATACTTACTGTTTATAATTTTAATAAGCTTATTCACATTGTTTATATTTGTTTGTCAAAATATTATGTAACTTCCACATTATGTAACTCTCTATCTTATCTTGTCCGTTCTAGCCCTATAGAAGACCTGAAAAGTCGGGTCGAAACGTTGGTTTTTAATAAAATAGTAAAATAAACTGTACTTTAAAAACATGAAATACTTGGTATTCTAAAATTAAAATTGGAGCATTCGAGTTACATCTGATATCGAGGCATCTTTGAATACCCGTGGCTGTCATCATAACATGATAATGTTATAACACAGTAAACAATGGATAATCTTTTCACAAGTTATTATCATGTTGTATTAATCAGGTTTATCTTTTTCGTGCATTAAAAATAAATAATCTCAAAAACTATTCACCGTATCTAAATTCAAAAATAAATAAAAACAGGCCAGGACTTCATAATTTTAAACTGTACATATTTTCCCCACCCTACTTACCAGGAACAGCCTTTTTATTTCCCCTGGGAAATAATCATTTCAAATATTTAAAAGAAAAAAAAAACTCTAATGAATTTGGGTATATGTTTCACTGCCTGTCTTTTTTTATGATGGTAGAGCCGCTTAGAATGGGAAATTGCCTGACAAAAAAATAATCTGTTTACTTGCTATAATCCATAAAATTTAATAGTATGTAAATTAAAATATAATTCATTTAATTTCCAATACGGATCAGCAGGTTGTGTCCTCAACTCGTCTCTCAGTTTTTGCCTATTTTTCAACGGAATCTCTCTGATTATTTACTTAATACAGTTCAAGTGTACATCAGAGTAATTGATATTTACTGTTAATATCTATTTTAATTTGTTTTATTTATTTATTTTCCATTATAATATGATGTATTATCAGCAAGTGATGGCCAGTAAGGTGCCCAAGACGACTCGGTCATACGGCGTTAGTACACCTCGTGGTTCACCAGCACGAACAAAGAAGAACAGAGCGTTAGGATTGGTAATAAGAAATTGGCACTCCTTAAACCCAACAGAACAAATCCAACATGATACAACATTAAATAAAAAAATAAATAAAAACACATTCAAACTTATTTACAGTCACGCGAGGGAGCTCCGAGTCGGGCCTTTTCCCCCACGTGTGGAGGACAAGGCAAGACTCCAAGAGATCCCAACGCGTCTGTCTCAGCCGCATCACTAGGATGGGAATCCAGTGAAGACTGAGAGAGGGCACTAAAGCCATATACGCTCATGACTTGAGTGGAGAAGCTGGCCATTGCCAGGACTCCAATGACGTCTTTACAAAAGATCTCGAGCCCACTGCCGCTTCAACCTTCGAGGTGGATTGTAGGTATGACTGGAACTAGATAAGGATTGTGCTAAAGGATTAGGATGATAGGTTAGGTTCTGAAATTTGAAAATCGGGATGGAATAACGTCAAGGGATGTTAAGGTCATGATGTAAGGTTTTGTTCGTAACATAATAAGGAACATTGACTATTATACGGAGGATTTTAGACTGGAAGGATCGGATGCGTTTAATGTTCGATAATTTAGTTGTCTCCCACAATTCAAGTCAGTAGATCCAGATGGGTTTCAGTATGGTCTTGTTATTAATAGTTTGTTTTCAATTGAGAGGTTAGATTTTCAGTTAAGTAGTCTGTGTAACTGGCCATGTCGTCGGTTAAGCTCTTGTCTTTTAAATCTGGTATGTGGGTTTCATGTTAGTCTTTTGTCTAAAAGGAATCCAAGATACCGAACTGTGTCTGAGATGGGAAGAGGTACTGAGTTGAAAAGGATATGTGGACAGGATCAGCGTCGGAAGGTAAAGGTGACAAGCTTGCATTTGGATTCATTGATCTTGATGCGCCAATTGTTGCACCATTGTTCTATTAGGGAGATGTGTCTTTGAAGGTTTAGGGATGCTGTTTCAGGATCTGGGTGGGAAGATAGGATGGCGGTATCGTCAGCAAATGTTGCTAGAAGGGTATTAGGATGGGTTGAAATGTCAGCTGTGAAAAGGATGTAGAGAACTGGGCCCAAGACACTGCCTTGTGGAATACCAGCCTCAACTGGATAATAGTTGGAGAATTCAGTGCCGCAGCGGACTTGAAAGGAACGATTTGGGAGGTAGCATTTGAGGACTAGGTACAAGGATTGGGGTAAGTGAGTTTTGAGCTTGAAAAGCAAGCCATCATGCCACACCCGGTCGAAAGCTTGCGCTATGTCCAGAAAGGCACTAGTGCAATATTTGACAAGAAAACTAAACAACTCTTCAAAATACCGCAATACTTGACATATCGTACTGACCATCCTGAGGGTAGAGCACATGCCAGCACTTCTGTCATTGCACACCAATCCCTGACCCATCACCTACTCCCATTACCTACTCAAGACTTAATACAGTCCACCACCATTGTAATCAAAACCTTTTCCTTTCCCGTCACTCTAGCATTAGCATATTGTCCTTCTAACAGATCCATATCCAATGACCAAGTCAGTTCTTTCCTTAACTCCTTAGGACATCTCTTCGTTCTGGGTGCAGAGTTAAAGGCCAAGCATCAAGAATGGGGTTCAAGAACCACGAATTCTCGTGATAGATCCTTGCTGTCTGCACTCGATTCCCAAACTTTAAATCTTCTTCCTCCCAGCTCACCTACCTACTGGACAACTGATCCTAACCGCAATCCTGATATCCTCGATTTTTTTGTCCACATTGGTTTAAGTGCCTTCAATCATTCCCTTCCCAACTTGACGAACTTCATTCGATCATAGTACATTAGTACTCCAATTATATTAAATCCTCTTCACCACCCTTCTTCAGAGGCCCAATTAACTCGAAACTCTTTCCTCAAATCATTTCCGATAAAATTGACCTCAGATTAACCTTGAAGTCCTTGACAATGCCGCACATTCCTTCACCACCACCATTCAACAAACAGTATGGACAGCTTCCTCTCCATCATCATCAATCATTCCTCAGGATCTCTAAGAAAAATAGTGTACCCCAACACCTCACAGACCTAATTCACACCAAACGCCGTGCAAGATCATTATGGCTACGTACCAAACACCCCATCGATCAGCGCTCCTACAATTATTATTGTAAACTATTAAAGCAAGAATTATTATCCTTCAAATCCCATTCCTTTGATACCTAACTTACTTCTCTCTCATTTCACAACAATTCCCTCTGGAAAACCACCAAAAAAATCCTAAAATTCCATTATATTTCTCACCACCTTCGTCGATGCGATGACTCCTGGGCAGCAAAGAAAGCTGAGAAAGATGAAGACAAAGCTGAGGAATTGGACAGTACATTTAATCCTCATCCAGAATCCCACCCAACCCATACCGCAAAAGTAGAATAATTCCTCTCTTAACCGTTTCCGATCTCCTTACCACATAAAGCAGTTAATCCATCTGAGGTTAAACATCACTTTCAAAAACTTCCTCTCCGTAAATCTCCTGGATACGACCTCCTACCCCCACAGATCCTTCGACAACTTCCACCCAAATCTATCATATTCCTTACATATATTTATAATTGCATCTTAAGAACTACCCACTTTCCTCTCCTATGGAAACATTCTACCATCGTCCTTTTCCTGAAACCAGGTGACTCTGTCAACAATACATCATCCTATGGACCAATTAGCCTAATCCCAATCAAGTTTCACCAGAACCTTCATCCATATCCTCTTACACAATCTCTATCAAGCACTACCCCTATAATCCTCCAAGAAGGTGGAAACGGCAGTGGCCTCGTATTTTTTGTAGATTGTGTATATTGGAGTTCTGGCAATGGCCAGATTCTCCACTCAAGACATGCTTGTATGTAGCTAAAGTGCTCTCAATAAATCTCCGCTGGCTTTAGTAGCAGTGATGAGGTTGAGAGAGTAGCGCAGGGTTCTTCTGATGTCGACATAATCCGAAATGTTTCAAAAAGTCGGGCCCCGGGGGCACTACCTCAAATCCGACATCATTTTCATAAAAAGCGTCCCCCCAAAACCTAATAGTCGACCCTGATGTCGATATAATCCGAAATGTTTCAAAAGGTCGGGGTCTGGAGGCACTATCTCAAATCCGACATCATTTTCATAAAAAGCGCTCCCCGAAAACCCAATAGTCGACTCTCATATCGATTAAATCCGAAATGTTACAAAAAGTCGGGGCCCGGGGGCACTATCTCAAATCCGACATCATTTTCATAAAAAGTGACCCCCAATACCTAATAGTCGACCCTGGTATCGATTAAATTGGAAAAGTTATGAAAATTTGATGCCCGGGGGCACTATCTCAAATCCGACAGTATATTTTTATAAAAAGGGCCCTAAAACATGATGGTTAATCTGATATCGATTATTGGGGGGTTAGGGTTGTTCAGGTCGAATATGGCCGCTATTATTAAAGGAAATAAAAGAAAACATTTATACTTTTTATAATAATGATGGAGTAGTTGAAAAATAAAAAGTACACTTTGTAGGAATTTGACTGAGTACTTTCTGTAATTCGATATAACACCGCGAGTACTTTCTGTACTTAACTAAATCATGATTAACGCAGCGTGAGTACTCTCAGTACTCGCAGATGTCAGGCCGAGTACAGAAAGTACTCGATACTTTTTCCTTATAAAAGTACTCAAATCATGAAAGTAATCGAGTACTGCCCATTTCTAGTCCAAATCGGAAGGGTTGAGCTGCAACGTTTCTGATGGTGGAACCCGATAAAGTGATACATTATTAAAAAAAGGAAATGATATATTAACAATATTAAATTAGAAAAAAAGGAAATATTAATAAGTTTTGGTGTTGAATCACTTTTCACAAATAAACCTCTAAACGTTTTATACAATATAAAAAATGGAAAATGGGATACCATTGAACCATTTAAAACAATAATTAGGCATTTATATATGGGATAAAATTAATTAGTGAGGGCAGTTTTTTTTTTTTTTAATCTCAAGAAAATAAATTCAGACAACTGATAGGGACCCTAATGGGACTTTTTGTCAATAATTTTAGCTGGTATTATTATGAATAGATTACTGAATGTCGCAAATAAAGAAGTAAAGTAAAATTTAAAATTTAGAAAATAGTCCGTAATTGCTTCATCACATCGTATTCGCGGACCCAGGATTCAATTTTTTTTGAGGGGAGAGGGGTCGGCCCGAAAGCTTTTTTTAAAATATATATGACGATTATTACTTTGAAAGAAGAAGAGAGAAACCAAGTCCTAAATGAAATGGTGTTTAATTGGTTCATGTTGTCCAATCAAATGTAATTACACGAAGAATAATACTTTTAGAGATAACATTCTAACATTTCTTTTATAACACTTGGTTATATATTACCATTCTAGGAGGCTTCAGCCCGAAAGCCCTCCTCCCCTCCTCCCCCCGGAAGATCCCTCCTTGTCTCATCGTAACCTACAACTTTATTTTACGAAAACTATTGGGGATTGAGGGGTTTTCAATCTGGAAATCGTCAAACTCAGTCTATTTAATTAGTTAATATATATTCGAAAATACCTATTTGCTTTCCACTTGGATCATAAGATAATTTGAACATAAAATCGAGAAAAGGCGGCATACAAAAATATTGGGCCGTTTGGCCTAATAACCTCGTTATTTTGACTTTCTGGGGGTGTAGGCCATGCTAAACGGCTTAACATTTTTGAAGGGCACCTTTTTTCTTGATTTTGTGAACGAATTATCTTACGATTCAAGTGGAAAGCAAACGGATATTTACGATTTTTAGTACCTAATTATAATTAAAACATAGTTTGTCGATCTCTAGATTGAAAACGCCCCGATTCCGAGAATTTTTGTAAATAGAATACTCGTAGGTTACGATGTGATGAAGCTATTTAGGAAGTGGACGTTAATAATTTGATAAAAAAGGGTCTGCACCACGGACTATGTAATCTTCAAGCATGTAGATGATATTATCTGCATTATGGGTAGAAAAGATTTGGGCGATTCCATATTGCACTGAATAATTTTCATGAAAAATTACGATTTATGATTGAAGGAGAGATCAAAAACAAAACAGAACAAAATTATAATTTTTATACATGGAAATTATTAGGGATAGTAATAGCAACGTAACTAGAGATCAGTGAGGCTTATTTATTCAAACCACCCCCAACTTCAAACATTTTAAATAAAATAATTAAGATTAAGTTATTTAATTAAATTATTAAGAGCCCTTAAGATCACAGAAGAACTTTGGATAAAATAAACAAATAAAAATATTTTCAAGATTCTTCAAAATAATTTATAGTAAATAAAAATTATTGAAAAATCATAGTATAAGAATATAGAAAAATGAAACATAAAAAGAATAAAAAGATACTTAGTAAGAATAAGAGGTAAAAAACATATGTTAGATGTACATGTGTAAAATATGTTTCTGAAAAGATGGATTAAGAAATATAATTTGAAAGAAATCAGTCTAGCATATTGGCACAACTTAAAAGCTTGTATATAAAATGAAGAATAAAAAAAAAAAAAAAACAGTTAGTCGTAGTGTATAAAATAGAAAGCTTAGATTGTACATCCATATATATATATATATATATATATATATATATATATATATATATATATATATATAGATGAGGCTGGACAATAACGTAAAAAAATAATGTGTCAACCTCAAAATGATGTTAAAAATAGAGATAAATATACAAATGAAACTACTTTACAAAAAAAAACTCTTAGGAGTGATATAAGTGGAACGAAGATGTTACATAAAAACAGATAAAAGGGAAAGACGGGTAAGTGAAGCAATGCACATATACGTGCAAGATGAAAGAGTAATTATAATTGGTAATTGGTTGACTGTCGTGGATAATGAAGAGAAGAATAGTTGGGGTGTTCAGTCAAAAAGGAAGGCAAAATAAATGAAAATATTTATTTTTTACATATGCCGACGTTTCGACCTGAAGTTCAGGCCTTCATCAGGGCTGTCTCCTTAAGTGTCACAGGGAAAGAAAGAGTAATTAACTTGAGGAATGTCAAAAAAATTTTAAATGCCCACTTCACAGTAATTATAAAACAAATGAAATAAATTTAAAAAAAGTAATTTTATATTTTTTATAAAAATATTCTTATTATATTGATTAATAAGAATTATATAATAATAGTAACTCTAAAATAATTTAGGTAAAAAATAGCTATAAAGGATATTGATACATCTCAAACAAACCCATCCATCTTCTCTTATAGCTTAAAATGTTTTTAAATTACTTGTAAACTAACTAAATTGTATAATGTTTAAAAAACATAAAAATATATGAATTAGATATATGATTTTTTGGTCGATATTGTGATATTTTGCTTATTTTAGTGGTAATATAAAATAGCAGGGAATAAATTTAGAAATTATTTTAAATGAACTAAAATTGATATATCCATATAAATTATTGTTATAATTTTGGTGTTTTGCTTTATAAATAATAATAATAATAAAAGGCTTAGCGAACCTGAAGGTTCGATGGCGATACCACCAATCGCTTATTACATATATCACTCCAGCTTTCTCGCGTTTTTTAACTAGTTTAATAGGAATATTATCGGTTCTCGCTGCTTTTTAAGATTTTAATTTTCCGATAGTTACTCAAACGTCTTCTTTACTCGGTTCTTCTATTTACGGTTCAGCACTCTGATACTCAGCAGGAGGACACAGATAATATTTTTTTATTTTCGAGAAATTTAGTCGTTTCATTCTTTGAGGTTGAAGTATTCCAGATTGTCTTTGTTAGGATTATTTAGAGCTTTAATTTACCGGCTTTTCTTTTTTCGCACATGTTTAAACAATATTCATCAAACTATGGTTTGTTATTCTTATTTTCCTCTTTTCCTAGACACGAGTTACCGACCACTTTAATATTAACCCTGATCTCTATCCATAACTTGTCAATATCCTCTCGGTCCACGTCAGAAAGTTCTAAAGCAACAAACATATTCTTAACAACTAGCTCGAATTGAGCTCTAATTAATGAATTTTTTAATTTTCCCATTTTAAAATTCTCGAAATCAAAACTGTTTACTTTTCTCTTTTTATATTAAGTTTTTGAGGAAGTTTCGCATTACTAATTCATGATCCGACCCACGTTCTGCTTCGCGATAAGACCGTACATTAATTATACCGTTTTGCCTGCTATGTTGTATCAAGACATGATCGATTTTATTTCGTGTTTGCGAATCCGGTGATGTCCAGGAATATTTATGAATATCCTTGTGTTTAAACGTTGTACTTTTAATAATCAGGTTTTTCGAGATAGCAAAGTTTATCAGACGAATCCCGTTACCATTACTATATTCGGGCTAACTTTCTTTACCAATTGTCGGAACATACAATTATTCTTATGGAGTTTTACGGTAGTTTATCTCAAAGCCATTCGAGTTCACCGAAAAATTCGCATTTGACTTCATCGACAGTGTTTTCGGTCGAACAATGTATGTTTATTAACGCAATTTTGAACCAACGGCTTTGAAATATAGCTACCGAAATTCTATCACTAAATAATTTACGTCCGGATAGCAATATGTTCCTAATTAGAATCCGTTACCTTAACAATGTTTTCCGCATCCTCCGTACCAATTAGTGTACTTTCCTTCCCTCATCGAGCCCTCTCCTGGCCAGCGAAACTCTTGCAGAATCACAATATCCAAATTGTACCCATTAACCTCACTCGCGACCGATTTTGACCCACCTGCTGAATTCAAACTCCTTACGTTCCACGTACCTATACCTAAATCATTATTTTTGAACTTGTGCCATGAATCCCCTAAAGCCGTCCCCACCCGGAGACACAAACGGGGGATTAGTTTACCTCCGGATATCAAGCATTTTACTTTAGGGAGATCCATGACTATTTTTGGTGTATGACGAACTCAAGATATGCCTTTCAATCCTTTGTCACAGCCTCCAGCAAGCCTGGAGGGCCCCTCTCATTGTTGGTCAGCGAGTTCATCGGACTTAGCCGGGAGGAACATCCAAGGAATTTCCACCGACTATCCCCACCCCACATCCGCCACCCGTGGGATGCTCCCCATGCGTAGTAATGAGCCTGCTCTAGTGTTTTGTTTTATATTTCATAAAATTTTAATAATGGTTATAGTTCAAATTCAATAAAGCTGTTTTCTTAAAACGGGTGACCATTGTATATTGACAAGGTCAAGCGGACTATACAAATAATTTTTTTGTTTTTTTATAAAAATGAAAAATGTGGTTATATATGCAAGTAATTGTTTGTGATAGTTTTTTGAAAGCTTATTATAGAATTAATGTAAACAAGTTGTAGTTTGAGGGAATATATGAACAATTTTTTTCAGATATACTAAGGATGGCTATATGCCGAAACTTCAATTTAAATTAAAATAATAAAATAAATAATATTTAGTTTTAAAAAAAAATACGTTGTCTTCTTGTATATTCTAATAGATTTACTTCGTGCAAAACGTCTTTTTTGTAAAATTAAATTTCAATCATGTAACATCAAGCCACAATAATAATTGTAGGACCGAAAATCAAAACTTTTTATTTATTAAATAACATTATTAAAATTATATTTTAAAGTTATTGACGGAAAATGAACTTCAGATATGAGGAAAATACATAATTACCAATACCATGGTTTCTAGAATTTTGTCCTGCTAGATTTCATGTCATTTGTTTGTCTCTCCCACCATCGCCATCGCTCCATTGTATATTCTTACCTTTTAATACATCTAGTCATTTGATCTAGGGATATCACTGTAAATTTTTATGTTTTCCAACTTCGCATTACCAGAAATTTTATCTGTTAAATTTTCAAGTTTGACACAACAATCCCATAAAGATTATATGAAAGCTTTTCTTTCTGTGATTTCTCTATTGAAGAACTGATAGTTGCTGAAATATCATCACCATGCCAAGTTTTATTTGAATCCTCAACCAAATCTTCAAATTTATTTTTTATTTTGAATTAGCTTAAGTTGTAAATAAATGTCTCCTTTGGCAGTTTTCAACTCTTCATTCTTAATTTCCCCAGAAGGGATGCCACTATGTGATGTAAGGAAATCACTTCAGAAAACAAATGAGGCTACGTTAACTATATGGCAGTTTTCAACTCTTCAGCACTCATTATCCTTAATTTCTCACTGTTTAATGTTAGGAAATCACTTCAGGAAACAGATGAGGCTTTGTTAACTATTTGGCAGTTTTCAACTCTTCAGCCCTCATTATCCTTAATTTCCCCACAAAGGATATCTCTATGTGATGTCCGGATATCACTTCAGGAAACAAATGAGGCTATGTTGAAAACTTTATATCACATCAAATACACAATACACTTTTATACTTCTACATAAACATCATACTATCAGGAACAAAGGACTGCTACTGCCTGGGTAACCTCACCCAGAGCCCTCAGATAGCATGCATTAACTCTACAGATGGTAAATTACCGAATACAAAAAAATAGGTTCCATGTGCTTTTAGAATACTTAACGAGATAATGGAATAATTTTAGTACAGTTCCTGTCAGACACTCATGCATTGAAACATTTTTTCCCTTCTTGTTTCAAAAATCCAAATTTAAATTTATATTTATTATATTATCCAGTCCGCTGGTGTTCCTCAAGGTAGTATCCTAGGTCCTATCCTCTATACAGTTTATACAGCTGACATCCCTACCTGTCCCAACACTGTCATCACCACATATGCCAATGAGACATGTATCCTATCAGTAAACAATGACCCAGCAATTGCATCCCAAATGCTTCAATCACACATCATAAATCTAGAAGAATGGTGTCAAAACTGGAGAATTAAAATAAACTCCAATAAATCCCACCAAATTATCTTTACCCTTCGTCGTAAACCAACGACTTCCTGTCCTACAGTTTCCTTTAACCATACTCCACTTATCCCTGTTGAGCAAATCCGATACCTAGGACTCCACCTGGACAACGACTAACTTGGAATCCTCATACTAGACTGAAACGACAAGAAACCGCTCGACGTTTTCGATTACTTCAGCACTCACTAGACAAACGCTCTAAACTTCCCATTAATTACAAAAGACTCATATACTTGACTATAATAAGACCTATTTGGACTTACGGAGTTGAGCTATGGGGCTCCACTAAACCATCGAATTCCTCTCGCATTCAATCCTTACAATCCAAAATCCTTCGTAAAATATTCAATGCTCCTTACTTTGTTACAAATAACACCATCCATAACGACCTTAATGTTCCTTATGTTGCAGATCTGGCCCAATCCAGATACCTATCCTTCCATAATAAACTTCAGAATCATCCCAACCCTCTCGTTTCTAACCTTGCTTTCTGTTCAATTCCTGATAACCCTCTGAGGCGTCTGAAAAGAAGATGGCCCCTTGATCTCCTAATGTAGTCATATCATTAGAGTGCTACCATTGGGCAGTTACTCAGCAAGTGTATTCATGTCATTATATCAATTATGTCCAAATTTACTTGATGTATTTATGTAATACAGTTGTAAATGTCATTAAGCAATAAAAAAAAAAATATTATTGCCCATTCAAAACATTCTATAGTCTATAGTCTGCTTTGTTACTTCATTAACTGATATTTATTTTATATACCATGACATATTTCGCGTACCTGGTTTTCAAAAAATTGTCGATGACAAGTTAACATATAATCATGAACAGCTAAGTAAATGATGAACTTCCAAATCCACAAATCTCAACCCAATGATCCCAGCCTTAAGCCTCCAATTCAAAATCTTATTTTTAAATTTCTTCTCACATAAATCTGAATAAAATTGCAACATTTAATCTTTAATGGAAGAACACCGAACTTTTTTTACATACTTTACAACTCTTAACCTTTTTTTTATATAGTCTGGTTTTGGTTTCATGACTATCATAGAAGTTTTTATTGATATTTTGCTATTTATAAATACAGTAAAATTAATAAGCTAAATACTAAGGTAATATTATCTTAAGAATAATTATAAGTGTAAGAATTGTGTATAATCAAAAACAAGTTAATTGTAGAGGCGATAATGCGGCCTGTGTTGATCAGGTTTACTAAACGGGTCACGTCCAACAGTTTCCCTTCCATCTTCCATTATCTCTGTCTTATTCTTATTAATTGTCACTTAACAATATGAAGGGGAGTCACCAGAAACGGCGATCGTCCATTTTTTTGTAATTTACTATTATTCATAATTATTGTGTGTTATATTATGATGTGGGTTAGATACCACAGACCCTCTGCATTTATATCAGATATTCATTCTAAAGATATCGTGTTACCAGTTTACTTATTAAATCTAAATGGTGAAATGCATGAAGAAAGGCTAAAAATCTGGTGCGCGCATCACCCAACTTTCACTTACCGCTGTGCTTTGATTAGAAATTATTTCTTGGCAATGTTGGGGTATTACATAATTTTTGAAATCCATTTTTAATGGAGCTAAAGCTTAAAGCATACATCTTAAAAATCATTACGGCAGTTAAAATAACAAAAAAACGTATTTGTTTTATCGACTGTTGGTAATAAACACGTGTTTTTTTTGTAAACCACACAACACCAGTCTCTGAGATATTTGGTTAGAGATATTTGCAATTACATCTGTATATGTAACCTATAAGTGATTATGGATTGTACGACTATTAGTTATTATTTAATGTTTGCTTTTGCATCACAATATAAACTACTTTATCATTTTTAATTATATAATGGTATTGTAATTTATAATTTTTAAGTTTCGGAACAGGAGGCTAGAAATAAGTAGTTTTGACAAAGAAATACAACAAGCATTTCCCGACTTCAACCAAATCTCAGTATCGTCTTCAATTTCGTTTTTTCCAGTTACCGTAGACCCTAGATACCTAAAATTCTGTACGTGTTCAAACACATTCCCTTTCGTATAAATATCATCGAAATTGTCGTTGTTTTTGCAGCTAATCATATATTTTTTCTTATCCGTATTTATCTCGAGCCCTAGTTCTCCCGGCTTTCATTAACGTTGTCGTATTTAGTTTTATAGTTTACCTGTCTTCGCCAAGCACAGGTATTTCCCACTCAGATCCAATCCCTTTTCGGTACGCATTACCTCCCTAATGGCATTTTCTTATGCCACATTAGATAGGATAGGTGAAAGAAAATCACCATGTTTTAAGCCCGAACGAACTTCAAATTTCTCGGATAAATAATAACTTCTATCTTCATTTAGTGTTTCAAGCACATCCTAACTAGATTCACTAATTTTTTATGGGATCCCCTGCTCGATTAGAATATTATACAGCTTCTGGCGGTCAATAGAATCGTAAACGTTTTTTAAATCGACATACACCTGATGAACAACGCCGTTGTACTCGTAAAAAATCTCTAAAAAATGATGTCACTTTATCTCAAAAGCAAGAGCTAATCTGTCATTTTTTATTATTATTTTTTTTGTATAGCCTGTTTTTACAAGTATTACACCTGTAGGCCTCCCCAATTAAGAGGGCAATGGTCTAACTTCCCGTGGGGACCAGCCGTATTGGGAAGTAGGGCCGGGATTCGATCCTATGATCTTTACTATACTAGTATAGCGCGCTAACCACTCTGCTATACCGGCCCCTTTTTTAATTTATCAGATGTAAATACAAATGAATTGACTATTTTTGAGCCCGAAACATTTTCATCGTTGCCCAGTGTAATTGTATGTTACGACTTAAGATTAATAAACTAACCCACTAAAATTCATGCCCCTTCATGGATATTAATTTGGAAGAAAAAAGATCTTATCATTCATAAATATTCCTTCCAATCAAAAAAAAATTTTTTTTTTAAAGAAAAGGGCTTCATATCATATACCGGTCATATAGCATGTACCTGCCAATATTGTACAGGCAGTTTTAGAATTATGTAATATTTGAATTTTAATTCATTCAATATTTCTCGAATACAGTATCTTTATTAGTAAGCTAAAATTAATTACTTTAATACTTTTTGTTTTTTTTTATTTCTAACAAGTGGCGAGCGCCCCTGAAGATCTGCGAGTCTAACGGGCACCCTTCCAGTTCGGCGCCCCGGAGCAAATGCCTCAGTTGCCCCGTTCTAAGGCCTGCACTGGTATAATCTATTTTAGATTAATGGATCTTGAAATATCTTTTGCAAGCTTCAACATCGCCATCTTTTTGGATCTATATAGATATCTACTTATGGAATGATCAATAACAATGACCCATTCATTAAAAACAAAATTGCAACACTACCACTCATGGAGAGTTTTGGGTTCAATACTTTGTCAGGATGAAATGTTTATTGGTTAACAGCTGTGCATGATTTGGCCGAGAGCCCGCTCCGCCGCAAGAATTTTCCTTTTATTAATAGTATGCAATTTATAGAGACAGGATGTGTTCCAGGAAAATTCCACATCCCAAATTCGATCTACGGCTGATATAATAGAATAATTAATTTCTTGATTCAAAGAGATTCGAATCCTGGACAGGAAGCACAGAATAATGCCTTACTAACTGAACTATCTCTTCTCCCCTCTCAGCGTTTAAATAAATTTAAATTTTGTTTATCTCAATGGAAACTAATTCGAAATTAAAAAAGTATTTTATAATTGATAAATATATATATATATATATATATATAAACAAGATGGATTTCGAAAATTACTATTCATTTAAAAAAATATTGATCTTTTACAAAACATAAGAAAAATTTCACAAAACGACATTCATTTAGGGCCAATAAAACAAAGAAATCATGGCAATTATACGTCGAATTAAAACAGTGTTTTGATTGTAAACATTTAACCATAAGAAATATAAAAAAATATTCATTGATATTCTAACCCATAAACTCACTGCGTCTAATAAATTATTTTTTAAGTAATAAAAAACAACATAATTTAAGATATTTGATCAATTAATACACTGCAATTATAGCTAAACATTAATACTATATGAATGCTACTACAAATGTCACGACTTTTATGAAAATTAATAAAACGTTTTCAATAGTTACTTTCTAGGCCAAATATAATGCAGTTGTGAGCAGCCACTTCTGGTAAAAGACTCTTTAGTTTGAAAACAAGATGGAGAGTGGTAATATATAATTGAATTAGGTTCCCCTACAGAAAGAGGCTTCGCTGGACTGAAACGCTGAAAAAAAAAATAAAAAATCCTCAATTACGAACAATTAATAAAGCGCAATGGAAGATAATAGCGAGGATTTATTGTCGCCTTAAGGGGCCTGAGTTATGGCCCAGTCGTTAGGATATTAACGTTTACTGTAATGGCCGCCTCAATTTTTCCTGAAACAGTGTAAGCACTTATTCTTTCTATTACTTATCCTTTCTCCAGCCTTAGAGATAAAGTTGAATGAATAGCGCGAGCATCAGCAGATGGAGAACTTATTATTTCAAGAAATAAGGGAAATTTGTGGAGAAGTATTTTACTCACCACATGAATATGTCAAAACTAACTTTGGATTGAAATTTGGAATTCTTCGGGGGCAACTTCGGTCAAAATTTCTTTCTTGACCCTTATGGAAAGATATTTGATAAAAAAACTAAAAAAAATTTGTGGAGAAATTTTCATAAGTTTTTCTTAGTTTAGAATCAATAATTTTAACTTCCCAAATAATATTTATGGTAGGCAAAAATGTATTTAATATTCCTTTGTTAAAAAAATGACAAAAACTCAGTGCGATGGATAACTGTAGATATGAGCAGTCTGAAAGTCAGTATCAGATTGCCGGTTTTGGAGCTATCTGGTACAGTCCATAACATGTCAAAGTTCATTTCAGTGTTGCGTTTGATCTGCCAACTCCTGCTCAGATCAATAAAAGGTCTTCAAACGGGGACATTCAATTTTTCGATTTATGCCAGGTTTTAATTCCAATCACTTCAATCTATCCAGAGTTCATTAGGGATCCAACCGAGGGGCGCGCTCCTTCCTAGAAACTGAAAAAAATCCCAAAAAAAGTTCCAAAAAGCAGCTATTTAAAGAAAAAAGAAATATAGATGAAATTCATCCCGATACACGAATTTCCTAATGTAATATATATAAAAAAATTATTATAGTGACCAGCACCTGTGAACTCTGCCAGGGGCCGCGCCCTCCCTTGAATGGTGGAAAAAAAATTCCGAAAAAAACAACTATAGAAAGAAAAAAGAAATATAGAGAAAATTCATCTTCATACACGAATTTCCTATGTAATATAAAAAAACCCATTTATTTATTTGTTGTTTTGATGCATCTACCCTGTAGGGTCATTGGCAACACCTTTAAATTACATTGTGTTGTATAGTTTTAAAAAACAATATTATCGTGACCAGTACTAGTGATTTCTGCCGGAGGGCCCACCCTCCTCTGGATGGCAAAAAAAAATTCCAAAAAAAATATTCAAAAAACAGTGATTTAAAGAAAAGAGAAACAAAGGAAGAAAATCATCCTCTGAGACAAATTTTCTTATTTGATCAATATCATCATCATCCCGAGCTGAACAGTCCATTACTGAATCTTGGCTGCCTCAAGAGTTTTCCTCCATGTTTCCCTGTCCTGAGCAGCCTGTACCAGTTCCTGATCTCATGGATTCTTGCATCAGCACTTACTCCATTTTCCACCTCATTTTCGGTTCCTTCTTACTTTACTTTTCTTTTTTAACCGGCTCCATGCTCAGCAGCTTCTTCGGGATTGAGGTCCCGTCCATCCGTAAGACTTGGCCCTCCTATCTCAGCCTTGCTATCAGGATATATTTCATCCCATCTTTCTCCTTGTATTAGTTAGCTAGTTCTTGGTTGCGTCTAATTCCCCATTCACCATTCTCCTTAATGGGGCCAAATATCCTCCGACGGACCTTCCTTTCAAAAACTAATATTTTAAGCATCTCTTTAATGAAAAGAGAAATAGGCAATGCATCGTCATAGAAGAATTTTCTAATGCAATATATAAAAAAAAAATATTATCGTGACCAGCACCAGCGAATTCTGCAAGAGGGCATCCCTCTCTCCGAATGGTGGACAAAAAATCCCGAAAAAGTCCCAAAAAGCCGCTATTTAAGAAAAAGTGACATAGTTTTCGGGCCTCCATAAAATGAGAAGGCTTGTGCTCCTGTCGCAGATTGTTCCTATTGACTCCGAACTGAATCTCGCAGATGAAATACATGATGGAGGAAAATTTATTTTAAAAAAAAGAACTTTATTCGAGCACAAGAGAATACGGGTTTTCTCTCGAACCCAGTTTTCATTCAGTTCCAATAGATCTGGACGCATTGCAGCCTCCAGCAACTATAGTCTTCTTGAAGAATCCATGCGATTCATAAAACTGTTCACGATAATAATTTGTACGTCTTTCGTTGAATAGGAAGTGATAACAAAAAACTATTTTAATTTAGGTAATTAACTATTGCTTCACTGTAAAGTAGACAAAATTTACTTTAAATAAACATAGAGTTTGCTTTTGTTAAACCATTTAAAGAGGAATTTTGAGCGGCTAAACTCAGCTAAGGAGTGGGGGGAGATAGGTAGTGGTGGGGAATGGGTAGGGATGGGGGAAGCACCTGGTGCAGAGGTGCGCCACCTCCCTGAGAAAGTTTCTGGATCCGCCACTGCCTGAGTGTGGTAACTAATGAAGTGGAGGAAATGAACTGCACAGTTTTTTAAAGAGTGCTATAATAATAATGAAATTTCTTTTTTTCTATAATATGGCTTTACAATCTTATGTTGTTTTACAATTAATTATGTTAAAAATATAAATTAAAAAGAAACATTTTTGATTTTTTTTTTAATTCTTTAGTAATATTATTATTATTATATTGTATGATTAAATTCTGAGTTGTATTAATCTATACATGAGAATATTTGTAGAACGTTTGAAAAATCTACTGCTGCCGAATGTTTAATCAGCGAAGATAATTTGACAAAAATTAAACCACAAATGATTGGAGGAGAGGGATTTTGGCGGAAATAAACCTTCAGTTCCGGTCCAATGATTTATAATTTAAAAACTTAGATAATTAAGTTTGAATTAAAAAGACCGAAATTCGTGAAAGAATTAAAATAATTAGATTTACTTTTGTATAATATAAAGAAAAATATTGAATAAGGGGACCGTCTTATACATATGCATGTATAGATAGCCAAATAAATAGTTCAGTTAGATATTTCAACGTTTTGAGCCACCCTACCTGTTGTAGGCTGCGACAGAGATGAATACAAATCAATTATAGAATAAAATTTTATCAACGGAATGAAAACATTTTCCCCCGGATGGACCACAGGGGTGAAAAATTAATTAAAATCCTGTCGCAGGGAACTTGTTGCATACAAATGAAGTAGGAATGGTCTCGCGTATTTCTTGAATTATTATCGAGGACAGGAAAAAAAAAATTGTCCCCTCTTTCTCAATTACTTAAGCGTTAAAATTATTAATTACTTTAGAGTTCATTCAGATTTTTCTGGTGTCTCATAAAAGAGAAATCAAATCCAGTTATTTTTTTTAAACTTATTTTTTGAAAAATATTACAAT
Source organism: Nezara viridula (assembly GCA_928085145.1). Taxonomy (NCBI): domain Eukaryota; kingdom Metazoa; phylum Arthropoda; class Insecta; order Hemiptera; family Pentatomidae; genus Nezara; species Nezara viridula. The sequence goes on along the minus strand of OV725078.1, from coordinate 100,824,571 downwards.
CTGTCTCAAAGGAAAAGTTATTATTTTTTTGAAAATTTAAATTGAATTAGTAATAACTCATATATATTTGTAATGCGTTAAACAAAATAGTTAATTATTGATGTAGGTAATATCATTTTAAGAAATTGGGCACAGCGCCATTAACCATATCCCTTAAAAAAACAAAAACAGGATGGAAATGTCTGTAAAAAGTTGTCAACCATCATGTTGAAGGGGGAGTGTTTTATGATCGCGTCCGGTTATTATAAACCACGTGCTTCCTGGATGTCTATATGATATAATAAGATAACCAAACGATCTCAGGTGTCGCCAAGAACAGCCCCGTAGCTGCTAGAACACTAATGGCCGAAGTCAAATAAGTAAAAAGGCGTTAGAAAAAAATAGAAAAATTTAAAAATATCAATTAATTATTTTATTAATCTTTTAATATATACATAAAAAAAAACTAGTTTACATTAAATGTTTTTTCTATTTGTTTGATTTAACTTCAAATGACATCAATAAATGTCTTATTATCTTATCCATGACAAAAAATAAATAAAAATAAAAAAAACGAATTTATTACCAAAAAAAGTAGAATAAGCTTCCGCATATAAATCGATTTTTTCTCGATTCCTATAAAAATTGTGGTTAATTAGATGTTACCTTCACATCAAGGCGTTTCAACAAAGTTTACGTTGCTAATCATTAAGCAATATCGATGATAAAAAAAATGTGAAAAATGCTTCTTTAAAGAAATCAAAAGATGCAATACTCAATATTATTTTAATACCACAAATGACTAAATAATCAAAAAATTTTAAGACGACCATAGAAAGTCTTTATAATATGAAACATGATTTCATACTTTGAGAGCTCATCAGACATTACGACAAAGATATCTCTGTCGAGGCAATCTCCTTTATATTTTATTATGCTTCGAAACTTCTCCTCTCCGAATCAAGCTAGCAATTATCTTTTGTATGATTTCCTTGTGTAGATTTTAAATGTTTCTTCTTAGCAATAGTAACACTTATTTCATATTAAATGAGAAATAAGAAGATCCCAGAAATAATATATTTTCACTTTTTCCAGCACACAGTGGGCTCTCCTGATAATCTAGCGGGACCAAAGTTAAAACTAACATTTATTTACAAAATTAATAAAATATTTACAAATTAATTTATGATTATAAATAATATAAAACATTAAATATATATAAATATAACATTAAATTAAATAAATATAAAACATGCTCATGAGGGGCATATGGGAGAAGAGGAGGCAGATGAAGAGGAAACATTAACTTCATGGTATTCGCCTGGTCTTTAAGGCCTGTTCGTGAAAAAAAAAAATAAATAAATAAAACATTACTTAAATAAAATAAAATTTTATTATACCTTCACATACCCACATATGAAATATCTAAGTAGAAAGTATTGCGATCGTGAAGAATTTCGAATCCAAGACCAAATAACCAACTCTCGCATAATGCATTGTAATGACGAAATTAAGTATTGTATTTAATATAATGTATATGCAGCTTGACAAAACAAAAATATTTTTTATTTTTTATTTTTTATTGATGATATTTACAACTGTATTACAAGTAAAAATACATTCAGTAAATAAGAACACAATAATATAACAGCATGAAATCACTTGTTGAGAAACTACCCACTGGTAGCAATCTAAAAATGTATTTACTAAAGGAGATCTCGAGGTCATCTTCTTTTCAGACACCTCGGAGGGTGGTCAAGGATCGAAAAGGAAGCAAGGTTAGAAACGAGAGGGTTAGGATGGTTCTGAAGTTTGTTATGGATGGATAGGTATCTGGATTGGGCCAGGTCAGAAACATAAGGAACATTAAGGTCGTTATGGATGATTTTATTTGTGACAAAGTAAGGGGCTGTGAGGATTTTACGAAGGATTTTGGATTGTAAGGATTGGATACGAGAGGGCTTCGATGGCTTAGTGGAGCCCCAGAGCTCAACTCTGTAAGTCCAAATAGGTCTTATTGTAGTCATGTATATGAGTCTTTTGTAATTGACTGGGATCTTAGAGCGTTTGTCTAGTAAGTGCTGGAGTAGTCGGAAACGTCGAGCTGTTTCCTGTCGTTTCAGTCTGGTATGAGGATTCCAAGTTAGACGTTTGTCTAAGTGGAGTCCAAGGTATCGAATTTGTTCAACAGGGATAAGTGGGGTATTATTGAAGGATACTGTAGGACAAGAGGACATTGGTTTAAAACAAAGGGTAAAGGTGATTTGACGGGATTTATTGGAATTTATTTTGATCCTCCAGTTTTGAAACCATTCTTCAAGGTTTGTGATGTGTGATTGAAGGGTTTGGGATGCAATTGTTAGGTCGTTATTAACTGATAGAACACATGTATCATCGGCATATGTGGTAATGACAGTGTTAGGATGGGTTAGAATATCAGCTCTATAAACTGTGTAAAGGATAGGGCCTAGGATAATACCTTGAGGAACACCAGCGGACTGGGAAAAAAGGGATGAATAGGCATTATTATGATTTACTTTGAAGGATCTATTAGTTAGATAGGAACGGATAATGAGGAAGTATGTAGGGTGTAGGAATTTATGGAGTTCGTAAAGCAGTCCTGGGTGCCAGACTCGATCAAAAGCCTATTCTACATCGAAAAAGACTCCCGTGCAGTACATTCCGCGCTCCAATGCAGAGGAGACAACATCCACCACACGATGGCATTTCTGGATAGTGGAATGGGATCTGCGGAATCCAAATTGATGATCTGGGATAATGTGATTAGAATCTAGGATGGGGTACAGGCGTTTTAGGATGAGCTTTTCTAGGATTTTGCCTAGGATGGGTAAAAGGGAGATAGGGCAATAGGAGGATGGGTTTTCTGGTGGCTTTTTGGGTTTATGTATCATTTTGATAATAGATAATTTCCAAGGGTCAGGAAAGTATGTGGATCGCAGAACAGCATTATATATATAAGTAAGGAATAGGATGGCTTTCCGAGGAAGCAGTTTTAGGATCTGGGATGTAATTAGATCGTGTCCAGGAGCTTTTTGGGAAGGTAACCTTTGAATGATGTCGGATATTTCTGAAGGATGAAAGGCTTTAGGTGGAAGAGACATTTGGAGTGGGATATCCCGTTCTATTTCAATACATTCAAGGTGATTTGGGTCAAGAATATCGGGGTGTGGATTAAAGGTTTTAAAAGGTGATGAGCAAAGATTTGTGATTTTTCTTCATCGGATTTAGACCAGGTTTGAGCTTCAGTAAGAAGTGAATGATTACAGTCTTTAAATTTCAGGATCCTTTTAGTGGTCGTCCATAGTGATTTGTCGGTAGGTAAATTTTCAGAAAAATTTAGTAAATTTTGAATTTTGCATTTTCTAATTTCAGATTTTAGTTTGTTAGTCAGTTTGGTATAATGAGTTTTATCTGTTGGATATCTGGTTCTATGCCACTTCGATCTTGTTCTCCGTTTTTCCTTCAATAAGATACGAATATGCTGTGGCAAGTCAGTCTTTTGTGAATTGTTAAACTTACTGATAAAGGTGTTATTATTTATACTGTCTGTTATTGATGCTTTCAGTTTTTCATGGCACCATTAATGTCCTCTTTTGTCTTTAGCGGAATTTTTAAGTCTAGTTTGTTTTCCAAATCATCACGAAATTTTTCTCAGTTTATTCGTCCTGTAATCAATTTAGGAGGCTCGAATGCAATGAAAATAGAACTGGACTATGGTCTAAAGAAAGGTCATCAATTGATTTCTTTATGGTTTGTGAGGAGGAGATCTGGGAAGTTATAAATATATCTAGGATATCGGGACGTTTTTTGAGGGATGTTGGCCAATAAGTAGGACTCATGGGCGAAAGGATTGAATAATTGTTGGAAGATGAAACACGTGATAGGATGTTACCGCGGGGGTTGGATGTTCGACAACCCCATCGTTGGTGTTTAGCATTGTAGTCTCCCCCAGCAATGAAGCGCGATCCGAGGGATTGGAATAAGGAATCAAGGAGGTTATAGGAGAGGGAATTACCAGGAGGACAGTATACAGCTGAGAATGTGAGATGGAAATGGCGAGTTGAAAGGACTACAGAAGTTGATTGAATGGCATCAGTTGGAGTGGAAGGAATAAGGGAATGGGGTAATGATTTATGTATAAGGATGTAAGAACCGGCATGGGAGATGTTGTCTGGGTGATCAGTTCTATAAGTGAAGTAGTCACGTATGTAGAAATGTATTCGTTTAGTGAAGTGAGTTTCAGTCAGTAGAGCAATGTCAATGTGTTTATTATGAAGAAATATGTCAAGTTCGTCACGGTGGTTACGTAGTCCGTCAGCATTCCATAAAAGGATAGTTAGGGGCTTTGTGCTCATCGATGGAAATTGAACGGAATTTCGGTCAGGATTCTGGTGAGAAGCGTGATAAGTTGTTTTATAGTATTTTGCTGGTCCAATAGGAAGGAAGATAGAATGGAGGTTAAGTCAGATGGATGTTGATTGTGAATTGGATTAAGAATAGGTTCTTGTGGTGGATTAGGAGTATTAGCTGAGGGCGGGATCCGTCATTGTGCACAAGGTGGGTCTAGATTGGAACGTACTTGTGCTACACTTTTTTTCTGGGCGTTAGGATAGGACTGTTGAGGATGCTGCGGTGGTAATTTGACTCGTAAGGGTATATGATGAGGGAGAATTTGCTGACGTGGAGGATGAGATTGGGGATTGTGAGATTGAGGTATGCATTGGGAGATTTGAGATGTGTATTTTGAGTAGACTTTTTTGGAAATTCAGGAAAATTTGACGGATTATCAATTTCAGGTAGATGGGGGAAACTTTCTTGGTTCAGTTTTACGCTTTTCGAGGCTATGTTCTGAGTTCTCTGCTTATAAAAATGTTTATAAACTTTGCATCCTTTGTAGTTTGCTGGATGTTCTTCACCACAAAGGGCACATTTCGCAGGCAGGTCTCGAGGTCTCTGACAAGTGTCAGATGCGTGGGGGCCGGCTCATTTCACGCACCTGGCCTGGTGATGGCAATAGGTCTTTGTATGCCCCAAGTCTTGGCACTTAGTGCATTGCACTATTATAGGCTTTTGTCTAGGCTCTTCAAATTTAATGGTGGAATATATGAGCCTCTTCACTTGAAAAATTTCGACGTTATTGCTGGCAGGCTCTAAATCGACGAAAATAGTGGTAAAGGATATTTTTCCGTTGGGTGTAGTTCGCAAGATATGTGCCTCACATTGTGACCTATTTCTTCTAGGCCACTTTTGATGAAAGATATTGGGGTGCTTGAGTGTAGTCTTTGGAACACCACTCGGTATGGCTTTTCTTGTCTTAATTGATAACAATGAAAATCATAGTTTTTGAACTTAAAGTAATTTATAAGTGTTTTGTAATTTTCTCGAGAGTTTGTGTTTATTTTGATATCATTAACCCTGGAGAAACAGCGGAAATTGGTCTGTCCAATCAGACCGGCAATTTCTTGACCAAATCTAATGAAGTTATCAATTTTAGATATGAAAATAGTTAGGAATCTTGCTTGATATTTTATTAATGGGAACAGGATTATTGGTGTTAGTGGTGGTTGGTGCAGTTGGCTCTGATGTTATGATAATTGATTTGCTTCTGGTTTGAGGTGGTGATATATTTTGCTCGGCTGATTGTTTAGTTTTAGTAGATTTGCTTTGTTCAGTTGACTTTTTAGATTTATTTTGCTCTGCTAACTGTTTAGGTTTAGCTGATTTATTTTTTTTCTTATTGGGTGAATTAGCTCCCGACCCAGGAGGAATGTTTTGATGATGTTTTTGAAGTCTTCGTTTTTTTAAATACTGCGAATCTGTTTCGCTAACTTCAGAAAACGGCGTTTCGTCCTCCGAATCTTCACTTGACGAACTCTTATCTAAATTCATATCTTCCATATTATGATAAGAGAGAGAAAAAAAATATATATACTCCTAAATATGACAATTAAAAAGATTGAAGATCACGAAATAAATTATTAAAAAAATAAACTATATACATAACTATAGTCAGAAATAAAATGAAACATTTCTTAGAATAAATATTTAAATAAAAATAAAACAGTCTCTGGAAAAGAAAAAAAAAAAGAAAAGTAAATATAATGTCTTGGGTTCGAACTGAATACCTGATGACTGAAGGAAGTTAGTAAACAGAGCCCCTGACCGTGAAATTATCGGAATATGATAAGGCACGTAAGGGAATTAACGTCCTCTCGATCTAACCAAATGAGCACCAATTTATCAATTGTTTATTGTTAATAAATAGTACCTCACCTGCGTGTACGTCAATGTAAATGTGTAAAACTGTTTATTAAGTCACTGTTGTTTAAGTATTACACCACAACTTTGAATTTTGAGCACATTACAAATCAACAAATACAGAGCGACATGAAAGTTATACTGCACTTGCGGCCATGACACTTGCTACTGCATCGTCTTAAGTTCGTGTTTATAATTAAAGTAATATTCTTAAAGTTTTTTAACTTTTGTTTGTTAACATTAACAAATTTGAATACATTCATAGAAAATAATAATAATAATAATAAAATAACAATGTTAACCATACCTAATAACCATATATTTTTAATTTTAAAATTTCGTCAGTCAGATTCTCCCTTTTCCCCCATCAAAATGAAAAATTAAAAATCACTTCCGTCCAAAGATTTAAAAAATAAGAAGTAATGTTATATCGACAGCCACATTGCAAAAGCCTGTAAGGACAATTTCTATGAAAAATGAGGTTTTGAGATTTTCTGATCAATCTTGCCCTGGCGCATATTATGATCTCACAAAATGAAATCTAAGATGTTTCATTTCTTCTCTATAGCCTTTTGTAAAAACCTGTAATTTAAAAACCAGCAAATTGTGATTTAAAAAACTGTAAATTACAGTGAAGGTTACAGAGATTGTGTCGTTACCGAAAACGTAATGAAATGCTCAATGAATGCTGGTCATGTAAACACAGAATGTGTAAAGCGTTTTGTGCATAGACTACAGTATTTCATACGTTTTGTATTATTATTTTTTATTTTTTAATAAGGGGGGGGACGACTTCCAGCTCGGCGCCTTTGGGCAAATCCCTGAGTCCCTTTGCTGAAAGGCCGGAACTTCTTACCATGCGACTAGACGAAAGAAAGAAGAGAACAGTAAGTGGGATGTAATTTAAACATCTTTCAAAATAATCGAAATCTCCTGGGTACTGCAAAATTATCTAGACTGGAAAAGAGCTACAATGCCGCCGAATTCCAGATAGTGAGAGACAGAATTGATTTCATTAATTGGAAAATTTGACACAAGACGAAAAAATAACTCTAGTTTCTTCTTTTTAAACCAATGGATCTTCGAAATCGCAAGAAGCTCAGAAACAGAGTGATCTGCACATAAGCAAGTTACCTTCCTGACCATCAGTTTGGATTTCGAACATTCCACTCTTCAGCAGTACCGTCATGTGGTGGATGTCATTTCCTCAACACTGGAGCGCGGAATATACAGCACGGCAGCTTTTCGTGATGTGGAACAGGCTTTTGATCAGGTCTGGCATGCAAGTTTACTGTACAAACTCCGTCAATTCCTGCCCCATACATATTTCCTATTAATCCGACCTTACCTCACAGACATAACCTTTAAAGTAAATTGTAACTCTGCTTATTCATCTCTCTTTTCCCAGTCATCTAGTGTTCCTCAAGAAAACATCTTAGGTCCCATACTTCACACAGTATATACAGCTGATATCCCTACCTATGCTGATGACACTTGTGTGTTGTCTGGCAATAATGAAACAAGTATTGCATCAAAAACCCTGCAGTCACACATTTCAGCCATTGAAAAATGGTGTGAAAATTGGAGAATTAAAATTAATCCAAACAAATCCCAACAAATTACTTTTACCCTTCACCGTAAACCTACCACATCCTGTTCTACAGTATCCTTTAACAATATTTCACTGATCCCTGTCGAACAAATCCGTTACCTAGGACTCCTCCAAACGCTCTAAACTTCCAATATTCTAAAAAAAACTCATTTACACTACCATCATCATGCCCATTTGGACATACGGTATTGAGCTTAGGGCTAAACAAAAACATCAAATTCTTCCCATATTCAATCCTTACAATCCAAAATCCTCCATAAAATCCTAAATGCTCCTTATTATGTAACAAATAAAATTATCCATAAACACCTCAACATTCCTCTTGTGGGGGACTTGGCCCGTACTAGATATACCTCTATTCATTCCAAACTCTTTGGTAATCCTCTAGTTTGTAACATTTCATCCAACACATTTCCTGACAACCCTCCGAGGCGTCTGAAAAGAAGATGTCCAAGGGACCTCCTAAATTAATTTATCTTTAAAGTGTTACAAATGGGTAGGTTCTTCACAAGTACCTTCATGTTATATATTCTTATAGCAGATTTACTGGCTGTATATGTTTACAGTTGTAAATTTCAATAAAATAATAAATAAAAAAAAATCAAGTTACCTAGAACTTACCGAGCATTAGTGAATCAAACCATGACCATATGAAGTTGAATATGTTAAAAACCAATCTTCCATAGGCATCTACAAATTGGGGCGCCTGCACACCGTTCGAGCATCCCCAACCGTGGGAGAAAAAAAAAGTGAATAACCCGTTTGATCAAATGTTCGCTTTATGCTTAATTTTTTTTTTAAATTTTCATTTGAAGTATTGTTCCTCTACATTTTGAAACTGACTTAGTTCCTATCATGCTTTGATCATTACTAACAATATTATGGGTGTCACAACAATAAATCAGATTGGTTTTACCTAACTAATACCTTTTTTTTTTAAGTAACTAAAGTTAGAAGTGATCAGCCTCTACTGGTCCATAATACCAGAAATGCAGCTAAGTGAGAGGCTCTGGGATCTTCCAGAATCCAGTCATTCCTTTCACGAGTGGGGAGAAAGGCTTGGCTCAGAGATCTAGAGTGAATGATTTTTATTTTTTTTTTTTAGATATTTTATAGAAGCATATGTGTATGTGGGTAGTTATTTTTATTAGTTTAGTTTCTTATTGTTTATTTTATTTTATTTTAGTTCATATACATTTACTTTTAGAATTATTATTTTTCTGTATTATTTATTTTTATTTGTTGTACATAGAGTGTGAATGTGCTCTCATAACATTATTATAAATTCCTTAATTGTGACAGATTGTAATATCTCTCAATAAATATGTTT